>QEPC01006515.1:578470-635501 GCA_003113815.1 Sphenodon punctatus | reverse complement strand
ACGCAAGATCCCGAGCAGCAAGGGAAGAGGGCGGGGGAGGGCAGGGGGGTTTGAGAAGGGAGTCGAAAGTAGAGAAAAGGCGGCGAGGGTCGCGGGAGTTTGGTCCGAACATCGAACTTCCGAACCGCGTTCGCCCATCCCTACAAGATGCGGCTGCCGAGAACGCCCTCCCTGCCTTCGCCACTTTGCATACCTGGGGGACTTGGAGTCGGACTCCACTGTCTGACCGCAAGAGCCACAAAATGACCCGAGGCTTGAGACGGTCTTGTAGGTAACCAGGCCCAAGCCATTTAGGGCTTTGTAAGTTATAACCAACACCTTGAATTGGGCCCGGAAGACAATAGGCAGCCAGTGCAGAGTCCAGAGCACTGGTGTAATGTGGTTGTGGCAGTCCGTCCCTGTTAGGAGGTGGGCCTCCACATTCTGCACCAGTTGCAGCCTCTGGACCATCATCAAGGGTAGCCCCACTTACAGTGCAGTGCAGTAGTCCAGTCGAGAGGTAATGAAAGCATGTATGATGTTGGCCAAATCCATGTCCGAGACATACAGCCGCAGCCGTCGCACCAGATGTGGTTGGCAGTATGCTCCTCTCGCCACAGCCTCCACCTGACAATCCAGGCAGAGCTGTGGGTTGAGGAGCACACCCAGACTACAGACCTGAGTGGCCAGAGGGGGGCAGATCCCATCAATGACAGGAGTCACCGCCCTCTCATACCCTACCCATCAACATCACCTCCGTCTTGCCGGGATTCAGCCTCAGACTGCTCACCCTCATCCAGTTCCTGACAGATGCCAAGCATCGGGTAAGCATCAAAACTTCCAGGTCTGGGTCTGCAGACGTTGCGCAGGAGAGGGGACAAAATAGAACCCTGCGGGACTCCACGCGTGAGATTCCGAGGAGACGATAAACATTCCCCAAGAACCACTCGCTGAGTTCGCCCGGCCAGGAATAAGTGGAACCATTCAAGAACAATTCCGTTCACCCCAGCCTGGTCCTGCAGCCTCGCCACCAACATCTCGTGATCAATGGTATCAAATGTCGCCGACAGATCTAGTATGATCAAAACTGAGGATCTGTCCTGATCCAATTCACAACGCAGGTCATCCACCAAGGCTACAAGTCCAGTCTCTGTGCCAAGCCCAGGGTGAAAACCAGACTATGAGGGACCAAGAAAACCAACCCAGTCCAGATGCTCCTGTAACTGCCGGGCCACAACTAAGGCTGAAACAGCAGCAGCTGTTACCGCACCGCCATTCCATTTCGAGAACTCGGCACTTAATGTGTCTTGCCGCAGACTTCCCCATGATATTTCCACGATTCCACATTACCTGCTGCCATCATCTGCAGATGTGGCATGTCTGCAGTTTGTGAACACAAGCGGTTTTATGCTGCCTTCTGCCACTGAGTGCGAGTCCCTGATGCACCATGATGCTGAGTAATAGATCATTGAATGAATGAACTTAGGGTGACTCTGACTACCTGCTTCAGAGTCCACTGCAGGGGCATAGCCACTGTGGTGCAGGGTGGGGGGCACATTTGTGTCCATGCCCTGCCCTGGGAGGGAGCCGGCAGTGATCAGGGCCGGCCCCAGTCATATGAGGCATCCGCAGGAGTCAGGACCCCTGCTCCCGAGTCACGGAGGAGTCTTTCTTGCACCACTGGCACTGCCTTTTTAAACAGCTCAGTTGTAGCCCCACAGTGCTGCTACATGGGAGGGGAAAGAGTCCACCTCACCTCGTCCCATCCTTCGCAGCGAATGTTGCTGCCTTGTAAACAAAGTTCTTCTTCAAGGGGCTCCTTCCATTCTCACAAATGGGAGAGTATCAAGCCTAGAAAGAGGTGGTGGGGGAATTTTCTAACAAAATGACACTCCATGCAGGTTTGATCTACAACCTGGGAGGCAGGTAGCAGGCAGGGGCAGCCTGGGGGGGGGGGTCCATTCAGCTGGGGGAGGGTTGGTTGTTCAGTGCTGTCTCTGTTACAAGGATGAACTGATCCTCCCTCTTCCCTTGGTGATCACCACATAGAGAGAACTGGGGGTGCAGAGCAGCTACAATAAGGCAGAGAGCTATCCCAACAAAGAGGAAGCTGGGGCTGGGGATCCCTGCTATCTAAGAGGGAATGAGACTAGTGCACAAGGAGGTACAACAAACAGGGCAGCACCCAGAGTTGAGTTTTGAGGGAGGGATCTTTGTTATCCCTCCTTGCGCACTAATCGCTGTCTCTGTCCCACTTAGAGTGTAGGGATTCCCCAGCAGCAGTGAGCAAGCGCCTGGCTCCTGATGCTGATCCAGGGGATGTGGGGGCGGGGAGTCCCTTCTCTTCTGTGAATTCTCTTGTGCATTAGGGTGCCAAGGACAAATTCTTCCCCTTTGCTGGGATGGCTCTCTGCCTCACTGTACCTGCTCTTCACCCCCATTTCTCTCTATGGGGTGATCACAAAGGGAAGAGGGAGGATCTGTCCATCCTTCTAACAGAGACAGCACTGAACAACCAACCTTACCCCAGCTGAATGGACACACACACCCCAGGCTTCCCCCTGCCTGCTGCCCCACTCACAGGCTGTAGATCCAACCTGCCTGGAGTGTCATTTTGTTAGAAAATTCCCCCACCGCCTCCTTCTAGGCTTGGTACACTCCCATTTGTGAGAATGGGAGGAGCCACTCAAAGGAGAACAGGAGGTTGCTGCCTTGTAAACAAGGTTCTTTGAGATGGCTCCAACATTCTCACAAGCACCCACCTTTCTGACCCCGCATGGAATTTTCTTCCTAATTGCTTAGGGTTGGAAGGAACTGTGTTGGGTTTAGGTTCCTTATATAGGGTTGGGGCATGTGAACATCACGTGTTGTTGTTTTTTAAGCTATTGAGCTTGGTATATGCCGGTAAGAGAAGGGCGCACAAGTGAGAATGGAAGGAGCCCCTTGAAGAAGAACTTTGTTTACAAGGCAGCAACTTCCTCTGCGCCACAGTGGCTACACCCCTGGATGCAATGCTGTGAGAATCACAAAGCTGCCACACTTAAGGGAAAGGGAAAACTGTGGCAAACCTGATACTTCCGCGTGAAATCTACAGTAGCAAAAATACCGTGACAACAAATGCAGAAAGCCGTGAGTGTAAGGCGCGAAAATCGCTCCCTTCCTAAACATGCTGCTTGGTGCGGAACAGCACTTTCTGCCAGTAAATGCTGTCGCAGCGGTACTACATTTCAGCCCTAGCCACCACCCACTCAATAACATTCCCTAAAAAGGGAAGGTTAGAAACTGGCCGATAGCTGGCTAGGGAGTCAACATCCAAAGATGACTTTTTGAGCAGAGGCTGCACCACTGCCTCTTTGAGATGGCTCAGCACCCTGACCTCCCTAAGGGAGGCATTGACTAACCCCACCAGCAATGGCCCTAATGTTTCCCGGATGGCCTTCACCAGCCAGGACAGGCACAGATCTAATTTGCAACAGGTAGCCCTAACAGTTCCAAGGACATTTGCCGCGTCAGCAGACAACACCCACTGAAATTGATCCCACAAAAACAGACATGACGGGGTTTACTGTACCTCTGATACATCCACTGCAGTAAATGCAGCATCGAAATGGTGGTGAATCTGGGCGATTTTGTCTGCAAAAAAATCATCAAACATGTCGCAGCGGGCACTGGAAAAACTCCATTTACAGGAGGAGAGAGGCTGGAGTGACCAGCCTCTGCACCACCCAGAAAAGTTGCGCCAGATGTGATTTTGCAGACATGATAAGGGCAGCAAAGAACTCCTTCTTTGCTGACTTTACCGCAGCCAAAGTATTGCCTATGTTTACTTTTGGTGCTGAAATAATGATGGCTCCAGACTATGTGGTGTTGCAACGAGTGCAAAACTTTTACGGAGGATCCTCAGGGTAGGTCCTAGCACCCCAGGTGCGGTGAGTCGTGCTGAAACTGGCATGCTCTCAATTGAACACCATTCTAGGTTGGCATTTTTTCATTATTGGATCAGGTTATTAATAAGTTCCTCTGAGTCTCTGCAATCCTATTGTTTGATGGAGCAGTTGAAGCATGAGGGACCTAGGGCATATCCCTGGATAAGATATTTGGCTGTACTACTGAGAAGGTTGGGCTTGTCCCTGCAGTGTTTCCAGGGTCATGATATTGTGGCGATAAGGTGAATTATAATACAGAGATCCAAAGATATAGCCATGCAGGAGGATATCTCATCTCTAAGGGAATGGAGGGTCGCACCTACCCTGGCAGTTGGTAAAATTCTTTTTGGCAGGGAACCCTATTTAGATATACTAGGGAATAGGTGATTGAGACATTATTATACCTTCTTTCATTTTGAACTGCTTGATATTGTTGTGGTGGAGGGCAGATATGCAAAGATTCCGTATGGTGAACGCAAATGCCTCTGTTCCCTAGATGAAGTAGAAACAGGAAAGCATATGGTGATGAGGTGCCCATATTATTTGCCCCTGAGGGAGATTTCGTTAGCTCCTTTACTTGTGGACAAAGGGATGGATCCCGCTGAATCTCTCATCTTTCTATCCAATTTAACCCACCCCACCAGTTGCAACGTTTCTGCTTTTGGCCCATAGGAGACAGGCAGTTGTCCATGCGCATCTAAGTACCTAAAGGTAAAAGGAAAGAGCCAGATTGGGCATAAATGGATTGGGAAGCTAAATTAAATTAAGGTATGCCTGGGGAGAAAGAACTGTATCTGGGTTAGGAGTATATACGAGGGTTAAGGTGGATTATATGGGTTTTCGTATTGATTCAGTTTAGACCAAAGGAGTGGTAAGATTTGTTATTGGAATTTATATTCTCTTGTTATTTTATAATGTTACTATGTATATTACGTCTATGATTGTCATTTTATGGTATGTTGTGTATGTCTTGGTGGGCCATGGCGAGACCCTAAGAAATAAATGAATGAATGACTTTACCGCAACAGCATAAGCTCTTAAACTAGCTTTATTCTGCAATCGGTCAGCTTCAGCACAAGTCTGGCGCCACCATCTTTCCAACTGCCATCTATCCTGCTTCATCCAGTGCAGATCATCTGTAACCCACATCATTGGCTATCTGGAAGCGGATGCTTGGGAGCTGTTTGGTCGATAGCCTCAGTCAACAAGATGTTCCAGAAGGCAATGAGTTCACTGAGTGAACGATCATCAGGATTGGAAGGTATTTCCCCCAGAGCATTTGGAACCTCTCTGGTTCCATAAGTCTCCAGCGGCGGACCCAACGAATTGGCCCTGAACCTTTCTGGGGGCAGACATGAGCTAGGAGACTGGCTTTGAAGGGGTAATGATCCATCCATGACAGGGGTAAAACCAATATATCCCCCACCACCGAAACCCCCTGCCACAAGGCCAGTGCAGAACATCAGGTCAAGGGTATGTCCCCCCATATGTGTCGGGTCCTTAACCCTCTGAGACAGTCCCATGGTTGTCATGGTGTCCATGATCTCATGCTCTGCTCCCCCTAAATTGGCATCGGTGTGGATATTGAAATCCCCCAAGACCAAAGTCTTTGGGGATTGCAAGACTACCTCCGAGCAATTCTTTGGGGATCACAAGACCACCTCCGAGCAATTCTGCTTGAGCATGTAGGGATGCTGCCGTACAGGTAGGTGCACAGTACACCAAAATCAGCACAGATCTGTCTAAATTCTCCTGCAGCTGCTTGGTCACCACGCACCCAATAACCTTCCCTAAAAAAAGGAAGTTTAGAGACTGGCCTATAACTGGTGAGGGAATCAGCATCAAGTGATCTTTTTTGAGCAGGGGCAGCACCACCGCCTCTTTGAGGCAGCCTGGCACTCTGCCCTCCCAAAGGGAGGCATTGATAACCTCCGCCCGCAATGGCTCCACCAGCCAGGACAGGCACGGGTCAAGTTCACAAAAGGTGGCCCTAACAACCCCAAGAACATCCCCCGCCTTGGGGAATGACACCAACTGAAATTGAGACCACAAAAATGGACAAGGCAGGGCTTCCAAAACTTCTGGATCACCCACTGCAATAAGTGCGACCTCGAAGTTGTGGTGAATCCGAGCTATTTTCTCTGCAAAATGATCACTAAACATGACACAGCTGGCATTAGATACCTCTGATTCTGGGTGCAGGGAGGGATGACTGATCAACCAACCTCCTCACCACCCAGCAAAGCTCCTCTGGATATGATTTTGCAGAATCTATACAGGTAACAAAAAAATCCTTTTTTGCTGCCCCTACAGCTACAGCATAGGCATGTAAACTAGCTCTATGTTGCAATCTGTCAGCTTCAGCACATGAATAGTGCCACTTTCACTCCAACTGTTGCCCTTCCTACTTCAGCAACCTCAGGCCCTCCGTAAACCATGGAGGCATGAGGAGCCATCGCCAAGGGAGTGGACAACTTGGAGCCATCCAGTCAATGGCTTCCAACAGCCAGGTATTCCATAAAGCCACGAGGTCATCAAGCGGGCAGTCATCAAAATCAGAGGGTAATTTCCCAAGAGCTTTCCAGAACCACTCGGTTTCCATTAGTCTCTCGGGATGAACCATTTGAATCGGTTACGCATCACCATCATCCCCCTGGGAGCAGACCAGCACCAGGCGACGTGCTCGCAGGAGGTAATAATCCATGAGAAAGGTTCTACTGACCTCCCCCATCAACGAATCCCCTGCCTCAAGGCAAAAAATCAGGTCCAGAGTATACCCCCCATCATGTGTTGAACTGCTGACAATTAAGGATGGGCAAACAGAACCGAATTCGGAAATTTGGTTCAGTTCAGTTCGGAAATTCGGTTCAGTTTGGTAGTTCGGTTTGGCCGACTGAACTATTTGGGTTCATTCCGAACTCTGAACTTCCGAACAAAGTTCGGAAATTCAAACCCCATTGAACTAAATGGAATATTATATTTTAGGGATTGGCAAACAGAGCCGAGTTTGGAAATTAGGTTCGGTTCGAAAATCGAGTTCAGTTCGGAAGTTCGGTTCAAACTCCGAACTTCCGAACCACGTTCGTCCATCCCTACTGACAATTTGGGACAGGACCATGGTTGCCATGAAGGCCATGAACTGACTGGCATCAGTATGTATGTTGAAGTCCCCCAAGACTAATGTCTTTGGGGAGTGCAACACCACCAGCTCCCTCAGGGCGAGTAGGGATACTGCCTTACAGGTAGGTGCACAGTACCTAACAGAACCCCCAATCTGTCCCCCCGCAAAATCAAACACAACGTGGAGGCCCTCTATCAAAAATGAACATGAGAAAGGCACAAAAAAGGTAAGAGGAATAATGTATCTCTCTCTAATATACTTAACTATAAACCAGCCCAAAGATAGCCACTCTGCTATAGAAAATCTTTAATCACATATTCCACTTAAAAACATATATCCTAAAATTGACAATATAAACCTCATCAATACAAATTACGGTTGTTGATATAACACCATGTCAATCAAACAACAAAATTGTTCCCATAAAAAATCAAATACAATAATCATGGTATATCCTGCTATACACAAGAGGAAAATTAGCTCAAAATTGAAATAACAAAGCACAATAATAAAGGGAGATCCCACTGTACACACAAGAAAAAATGGCTCAAATTAGGAGCACAAAACAATGGGAAGATCCCACTGTACACAAAAGAAAAAAATTGGCTCAACTAGGAGCACAAAGCAGACGCATTTCGGAGAAACCCCCTTCTTCAGTGCTATAAAGTTGGGTTTTTTTCAAATCACATACAGGACGCTGTAAGAGAGGAAAATTCTAGGGATGGGCGAACGCGGTTTGGAAGTTCGGAGTTCAGACCGAACTCGACCAGTTCAGTCGACCGAACCGAACCTCCGAACCAAACTCGATTTTCGAACAAAACCGAATTTCCATATTCGGTTCTCTTCACCCATCCCTATAAGATAATATTCCATTTAGTTCAATGGAGTTTGAATTTCCGAACTCTGTTCAGAAGTTCGGAGTTCGGACCAAGCTGAACTCGATTTTCGAACCGAACCAAATTTTCAAACTCGGTTCTGTTCGCCCATCCCTAGAAAATTCAAATTCAAAAACATATGAATCCATAATGGGGTGAGAGAGAAGGTGGATGGATACTGACAACAACCATGTAGGATAGTATTTGGAAAATTCAACTCCTGGAGAGATTCAGGAGAATAAAAGACTGAATGGGACATTTTGGATGATGATTTTCCAAGCTGCAATACAGGATCTGGAGAGGAAGGATTAGTATTTACATTGACTACACTGATTGACTCCAAGAGTGCTTCAAGTTGGTTTACAGCTGAATCAACCTTCTGAAGGAGAGAGGGTTGCACTTGCTACTACATACTTATTGACTGATGGACTTTGGAAGTGCTTTCATATGATTCACAGCTGGTCTGCATTGGGACATTATTTAAGGACTGCAAGGTAGAGCTTTGTAACTCACAATCAACAAGCCCCCAGGAGAAGTAGTAGCTTATTGTATATGCACTTGGAATTGGAATGAAAGTTGGGAGAAGGCTGGTATATGTGTGGAGATTATTAGAGGATGATAGCTCATTGGGAAATAAAGAATAGAGAGATTATTTGTTTTAATGAATTTGTTTGCAGTGGATGACGCAACAAGAGGTCCAATAAAAAAAGTATAAATCTTCACAGTCTCCTCCCTTGTGTGTGGAGAAGTGATACATGGGAACATAAGATATAATGCTCATAAATGGTAGAGGCACTGGTAAACTAGAAATGGGAACATTAGCCCTATTTTGATTATCCACCTTCTTTCTTTCTCTCTCTTCCCACCCCCGCCCCCATTATGGATTCATATGTTTTTGAATTTGAATTTTCCTCTCTCACAGTGTCCTGTATGCAATTTGAAAAAACTTTATAGCACTGAAGAAGGGGGTTTCTCCGAAATGAGTCTGCTTTCTGCTCCTAGTTGAGCCAATTTTTTTCTCTTGTGTACAGTGGGATCTTCCCATTGTTTCGTGCTCCCAATTTGAGCCAATTTTTCTTGTGTGTACAGTGGAATCTCCCTTTATTATTGTGCTTTGTTCTTTCAATTTTGAGCAAATTTTCTCTTGTGTATAGCAGGATCTTCCATGATTATTGCATTTGATTTTTTTATGGGTACAATTTGTTTGTTTGATTGACATGGTGTTATATCAGCAACCATAATTTGTATTGATGAGGTTTATATTGTCAATTTTAGGGATATATGTTTTTAAGTGAAATATGTGATTAAAGATTTTCTATAGCAGAGTGACTATCTTTGGGTTGGTTTATATTAAGTATATTAGAGAGAGATACATTATTCCTCTTATCCTTTTTGTGCTTTTCTCTTGTTCATCTTTGGCTTCGTTGCTGATTTGGGTAAGAGGATTACTGTGGGGAATCCATAGTTGTTTTTGGAGGCCCTCTACCCCCGATATGGCCTGCATAGGATACCTCCTGACAGACCACAAATCCTTAAAAATAATGGCTACACTGCCTCCTCCCCTCATCCCTCCAACCAAGGCTGATGCTGCACAGAGTACCCGGCCGGCAGAAGGTCAGCCAAGATAGGCCCCGACTCATCGTCCAGCCAGGTTTCCGTAATGCACACAAGGTTGGCGTCACCATCCAGGATTAACTCCTGGACTGTACTGGATTTACACCGACCTCATGTTCAGCAGCATCAGATTCAGGCCAGGGGTTCTCTGATCATGATCCACTTCGTCACCTGCTTGGAGAGATGATGGCTTACCACACCCAAAATGCTCATACTTTGAATTTGTGTTAATCCATAGAGTCTGAGGCTGCTTGCACATGTGTTGGTTATCTCATGAGATTATGTCTCATGTTAAACTAGTAGTAATGCAAGATTCCTGCTGGGCTGCATGCCCTTGTTATTATTCTTGCAGTCTCCCCCGCCCCCAGGTCATATGACCGTAAGGAATCCATTATTAAATTCATCAGATCTCTGCACACGTTACAACGCTAGTGTGACAAGACTGCCATCCCCATTTCAACCCCCTTCCAGGTCCCAGAGTACCTTTGACATGCAATCTCAGAACTCCCAGCCAGTTTTCACTCTGTTCCCACTGTTTGATAGGTTGATGCCTTCACTGCTAGTTTGCTTTCTCTTGCTTCCTTCTACCAGGGCCTCCCACTCACTGCCCCAAACACTAAACTTTGAGGCTCAGCCCCGCTCACCTGGACTTAATGAGCTAGGCTCTGGCCAGAGATTTAAAGGTCAGTTGCCTTAGAAAAGAGACAGCAACAGCTGCTCTCTTACAGCTAGCCTCTATACATTGTAATTTTCACATATGTTAACTTCATGTTAAAAATTAACCCCATGCACACATTCTAATCTCACATTAGAAGAAAGTCACGTTCATGTCAGAGCTGGATTGCCCTGCCCTGACATCCAATATGTAACTCACTTTAATTTCCATGCTGAATGAGAAAAGGCACATACACGTTACAAAATCTCACAAAAGACAGAAATTAATGTGAGATTGTGCAACATGGGTGTGGCAAGGAGGCACTCTTGCCTTCAAAGTAGGCTGGGTTAAAGGAATTAGCTGCACCTGCCACACCACAAATACTTCAACAATCTTTATATAGGGTCCTGTGTCCTTGCAAGCTCTAATAAGAACTTATCTACATTTGAATTTCTCCCTTTTTAGCCCACCACCTAAAATCTCTGGTCATGGGCTTGTCCAAGCTACAGCTAGGTCCCCAAACTTAAAGTAAATATTGGGGCCTTCCTGACACCTGTATAAGTGAAGATCAAACCTGCCTACTGTTATTCACTTCCAGCAAGTCTTTGGGTCTTTATTGAGATGCAAATAGGTTACAGTCTGTCAGCAAGGCAGTTTCTTCCTATCTACCTTGAAGCTTGGCTTTCCAGTCCATAGCTTTCCACTGCTGTCAGCACTGTTCAAGAGCTACTGTTCTCCTCTCAGTTTCTCTCCACCCACCTGACTGAGGGTTCTCACTCAGTCTTTAAACCCAGATGCAGCCAGTCAGCTGATCTGATTTTGACTTGCCAGCTGAAGCCTTAAAAGGCCAGTGATCCAGAGTCCATGTAACAGAGGCTCAACCTCTTCACAGTCTTTGCTCTCTGTTACTGTCACTAGGGTACGCACACTCCACACACACACTGTCCTGGTTTAACTCTGTCAGAATAAGGGACTCACGGAGATAGATGCCCATCAAGATAGTGGTTGGGCCTTCAGCTCTAATTAAAGAGAACAGGCCCCTATCATCATAGGGCGCTACTGACCGAGAAACCAGGACTGCCCCTGATACAGTTACTCCGCACGTACTCACAAGACCGGTACGGGTAGTGAGTGAGGGTTCACCACAGGGGTGTAAGGGCCCCACGGGGGAGGGGGAACGGTTCAGGACACTCACCTCCAACAGTCCAGGCTCTGGTTTGGGGAGGGGAAAGGGGACACGCACACTCACCAAGCACACTCTCACTCGCAGATTCACACTCTCAGGCACAATATCGGTAGGCTAAGGCAAGGTCGAGTCAAGCTCACGGGGCAATACCACACTCCTAAAAGCGCTGGCTTTTAGTCTCTAAGCCCCACCCCCGTATGTGCCCGCATCCGCTCTGAGCGGCGCGGCAGGGGCGGCGGAATCACCACATTCTTCCTGTTGTCCAGGGGCGTGGACTTGCCTGGTGCGTCTGCCGCCGTGGCCAGCGGCGTTCGTCTGGGGCTCCCGTCCGCCTCTGTCACTGCCGGGGGCATGTCCAGGTTGCGGGGGTTTGGCGTCGGGGTCGGTTGTGCCGGGGCAAGTACCGCCAGCGGGGTGTGTTCCTCCGAACCCCTTCTGGGGTCTCAGGCCTGGTGGGAGCTTCGCCGGGGTGTTTTGGAGGGGCCCAGAGCCCTGCCCTTCCACCGAGTGCTAACAGTACCCCCCCCTCCAGGCCTCCGGCCCCCAACCCGATGAGGCCCTAGTTTTTGGGGGTGTCGTAGATGGAAGCCACGGAGAAGCCGAGGAGCGGAGACATGGGAAGCGGGTTCCCAGGAGCACTCCTCTGGGCCGTAACTGACCCAGTCTATTAGGTAGTGCAGGCACCCCTGGAGCACCTTGGAATCGAGGACCGCTCGGACCTCAAACTCGGGGCCGGCGGCCGAACTACTAATGGGGCCCGGGGGAGTGTCCACTTCCTGTTCTTGCAAGGGACCTGCCTTCTTTAACAGGGAGACGTGAAAGGTAGGGTGAATTCGTATGTGGGATGGCAGCCGGACCTTATAAGTCACGTCGTTTATCTGTTGCTGGATAGGGAAGGGTCCGATATAACGGACATCTAATTTAGCAGAGGGACGGGCTGAAGGGTAATGCCACCGGTGAATCCACACCAGGTCCCCCGGACTAAGGGGTGATTCCTCCCGCCTATGTTTATCTCCTTGCGTCTTGTAACGTTGGCAGGCTTGTTGCAATACTCGGTGGGCTAGCCGTTGGGCTTCTTGGATTTGTTGGATGAGGGCCCCTGCGGCCGGGACTAAGGCCGCAGGGGTCTCCATGGTGCCAAGTTGCGGGTGAAACCCATAGGTGACGTGGAAGGGCGAGGTTCCCAGGGACGAGTTTGGAGCATTGTTGTAGGTGAATTCAGCCAGGGGGAGCCACGTGTACTAATCGTCCTGTAGATAGTTCACATAGCAGCACAAGTACTGTTCCATATTTTGGTTCATGCGCTCCACCTGGCCGTTTGCTTGAGGGTGGTAAGCTGTGGTAGGTCTAAGGGCAATTTGCAGCGATTGGAACAATGATCGCCAAAATTTGGAAGTAAATTGTGTCCGTGCGTTGGCAATATGGGCCGTTTGGAGGAATATTAGATTTTTATGATCCGTGACCACGGTGATGGGGTGTTGGGCCCCTTCAAGGTAGTGCCTCCATGTCTCGAAGGCCATCTTGATTGCGAGGAGCTTGCAGTCTAAAATAGAATAGTTTCGTTCAGCGGGCGTAAGTTGGCGGGAGTAGTAAGCGCAGGGGAGAGGCGTTTCGGGGTCTTGGCGGGGTTGCAAAAGGACGGCTCCAATGGCCCGTCCAGAGGCGTCGGCTTCTACCTGGAAGGGTTTCGCGAAATCGGGGTGTTGTAGTAGGGGGGCCATAGTAAAAGCTTGTTTCAGGAATTCAAAACTATATTGTTGGACTGATCCCCACACATAGGGTCGGTTCTTTTTTAATAGCTGTGTCAACGGAGCGGTAATTTCTGCATAGTTTGGAATATATTGGCGGTAATAGTTCGCGCTTCCTAGGAAGCGTTGGAGGGGTTTTACTGCCTTAGGTGGGGGCCAGTCTCGTAGGGCCTTGATCTTTTGCGAGTCCATCATCACACCGATGGGACTGATCACGAAGCCTAGGAAGCTTACGGTTGTTAGGTGAAAATAACACTTTTCTCGCTTGCAATACAACTTGTTTGCTCGCAAACGTCGTAACACCTCCCGGACGTGGCGGATGTGTTCGGCTAACGTCAAGGAGTAGATAAGAATGTCGTCGAGGTACGCGATGACGTAGATGTCCAAGATGTCCCGGAATACATCATTGATGAGGTGTTGAAAGGTGGCCGGGGCGTTTGCAAGGCCAAACGGCATCACGCAGTATTCGAATAACCCATACCGGGTGCGGAACGCCGTCTTCCATTCGTCCCCTGGTCGAACTCGTAACAGGTTATAGGCTCCACGGAGGTCTAATTTCGTGTAGACTTTTGCTCCTTGAAGCCGATTTAGGAGCTCCGGGATTAGAGGGAGTGGGTATCTGTTTTTAACGGTGATCTTATTTAGTCCCCTATAGTCTATGCACGGCCGTAGGCCCCCGTCTTTTTTTGCCACGAAGAAGATGGGGGCCCCCGCCGGGGAATTAGAGTGTCGAATAAAGCCCTGCCGGAGATTCTCATCCAAGTAGGTCTGGAGGGTGAGGAGTTCCGGCGCTGCCAACGCATAAATTCGTCCAAATGGTGGTTCGGTCCCGGGAAGGAGGTCGATGGGGCAATCATAGGGCCGGTGGGGGGGGAGCTCCGTCGCCTGGGTCTTACTAAAGACATCCGCGTAGTCGCGGTATACCGGCAGTAATTCTTCACCCTGGCCCTCCGGCCGAGCCGTGGTGGTCGCCCCGAGGGTTGCCTTGGGGTTTGGGCGAAGGCAAGACGTAACACAATGGCCGGAATGGAACTGAAGCTGCTTCGTGGACCACACAATCGAGGGATCATGTTGTTGGAGCCACGGCGCCCCCAGTACCAGCTGGAATAGGGGGGTGCAAACGAGGTCGAAGGAAAGCTGTTCGTGATGCCTCCCGATAGTGCACCCCACCACTCGGGTACACCTAGTAACTGGCCCCGAGACCAGGGGGGACCCATCAATGGAATGCACCGCCTCCGGGGGTACCTTCGGTTGGGTGGGGATCGACCAGCGGGCTACTAAATGCGTGTTGATAAAGTTCCCCGACGCCCCGGAGTCTACAAGGGCCCAAATGACGACAGACACCCGCGGGGACAATGTTAAGGTCACGGGCACTCGTAAGTGTGGGGGCGGGCCCGGTACGGGCCGCGGGGCTTTCGCGTCGGTTATGACCGAGGTGACCCCTGTCCACCTCGGCCCCGGCCGTTTCCCGCATCTCGTCGATGGGGCGGCAGCATCGGGCACTCCCCAATAAAGTGGGATGGTTCTCCACAGTAAAAGCAGGAGCGTGAAACCCGGCGTCGCTCCCGCTCTTCCCGGGACAGCGGGCCCCGGGAGGCCCCAAGCTGCATCGGCTCGGGGTCGGGGAGCTTCGGGGGGCTTGGCAGGGGGAAGGGTCGCACCCAACCAGGGCGCGACTCTTGACGTTTTTCTCTTTTTCGTTCCATTAAGCGTTCCTCTATCTGGAGTGCCAGGTTGGCCAGGCCTTCCCAAGTAGCCGGGGAATCTACTAAGGCTAACTGGTCCTTTATCTCCTCCCCTAAGCCTCTCTTGAACATCACCTTCAGCACACTATTTGGCCATTGTAATTCTAGGGCTAGTTGCTGAAATTGGGTAAGGTATTCTAGAAGCCCCCCTTTTTGCTGTCGGAGGGTCAAGATCAAGGCTTCCGCGTCTCGCGTTCGGTGGGGATGGTCAAACAGGAACGTGAATTCTTTCACGAACTCTGCATAGTTCCCCAACAAGGGGCTATCCCCCTTAAGAAGGGTAGTGGCCCATTCCAATGCTGTCCCCCCTAAATTGCCAATAATAAAGGCCACCTTTTGCTCGTCGGTCACATAGGTAGTTGGCTGTACCCTAAAGGTAAGCCGACACAAGGCCAGGAACCCCTGGAAGGCCTGCCTATTGCCAAGAAATTTGTCCACGTTGGGCCCCTTTGGTTCGCGGGGTCCCAAGATGGGTGCCGCTGCCACAGGTGGAAGAGGAGGCAGGACGACACCTCCCCCTTGGGCTGGGTCTACTTGGACCGGGCCTCCCTGTAACTGGGCCACGGTCGTGGCCATATCCCCTTGTTTGGCCTGGAGGTCTTTCACATCCATGGCTAGAGATTGAACGGCGTGCACCAACTGGGAGATTTCCTTGGCAATATCCATGCTATCTCAAGCCCGTACCTGGGCCAGGGGAGGCTGGTGATTTGTCACTAGGGCACGCACACTCCACACACACACTGTCCTGGTTTAACTCGGTCAGAGTAAGGGACTCACGGAGATAGATGCCCGTCAGGATAGTGGTTGGGCCTTCACCTCTAATTAAAGAGAACAGGCCCCTATCATCATAGGGCGCTACTGACCGAGAAACCAAGACTGCCCCTGATACAGTTACTCCGCACGTACTCACAAGACCGGGACGGGTAGTGAGTGAGGGTTCACCACAGGGGTGTAAGGGCCCCACGGGGGAGGGGGAACGGTTCAGGACACTCACCTCCAACAGTCCAGGCTCTGGTTTGGGGAGGGGGAAGGGGACACGCACACTCACCAAGCACACTCTCACTCGCAGATTCACACTCTCAGGCACAACGTCGGTAGGCTAAGGGAAGGTCGAGTCAAGCTCACGGGGCAATACCACTCTCCACTGCAAGTTCTCTCCAATCTCCACAACGCACACGGGCCGGTTTCAGCAATCACCAGCGCCGTTTCCCAGGCGGCGCTGGCTTTTAGTCTCTAAGCCCCGCCCCCGTACGTGCCCGCAGCCGCTCTGAGCGGCGCGGCAGGGGCGGGGGAATCCCCACGTTCTTCCTGGTGTCCAGGGGCGTGGCCTTGCCTGGTGCATCTGCCGCCGTGGCCAGCGGCGTTCGTCTGGGGCTCCCGGCCGCCTCTGTCACTGCCGGGGGCGTGTCCAGGTTGCGGGGGTTTGGCGTCGGGGCCGGTTGTGCCGGGGCAAGTACCGCCAGCGGGGTGTGTTCCTCCGACCTCCTTCTGGGGTCTCGGGCCTGGTGGGAGCTTCGCCGGGGTGTTTTGGAGGGGCCCAGAGCCCTGCCCTTCCACCGAGTGCTAACAGTTACAAGCAGCCTGAGTTAATTCTTTTTTCTTTCTTTTTTTATTGACGGCACTGACTCTTGCCATGGCCCCAAATTAACAGAACACACAAACAAACAATCAATAAGCATATACAAAAAATAAATAGTCACCATATACGTAAAATTACTTGAATATGCAAACCATGCAGAAAATGGCAAATCCAGATGTCACATTTTGGTGCCAATCCAAAACAAGGGTCCATGCCTGCTGTTAATTCAGTGCCAATAGAAACATTATCTGGTACAGCAATGAGAAGGAATTTGCAGGGCTTGGGTTAAGGGCTATAGAGAGTGGAGTGCAGAATGATACAGGTGTGGAAAAAAGATGCAATGAAAGCATGGCATACTGAAACAGAATACATAATGTGGTGGACATTCATGGCAGGGAAAGGAAGACGTCCTGATCATGGATATGTCCAGGAGATGCTACCCATATTCTTGAGTACATTAGGGAAACTTTGGGGTAAAGTCTGAGTGAACGTTGGATTCAGGCACCCCTGGACTAGGGCTAAAGTGGCGACTCCTTTTTCCACTCTGCTATTTCATTCTGCCATTTTGGAATTGCCCGCGACTTTCCGCAACTTTTCTGCCGGCATTCCGTTAATTCCACCGGCATTCTGCTAATTCAGAAACTGTCAGAACAATCACACAAGCTGTCGGAAAAAAACACTGTTCTGCTGCTTCGCATTGCCAGCGGAAATTGAGGAAGATTGAAACTGTCAGAACAAACATTGTTCAGCTATTTTCATAGCCAATGGAAGTAATGGAATGAACGTTTCTATTGCACCATGCTGCTCATTGCAGAAGAGTTTTTTTGTTGGAAAAAGCTATAACAGCAGCTTTCCATTTCATTCCTACCCTGGACCACTTTGCGGGCAGGGGTTTGTCAAGGCTCAGCCTTGTAATTCAATTCAAATGGGGACAGATCCATGGGAAATTTCTCGATTGGAGTGTGTAGCCTGAATGTGACAGACCAGGAAAAGACTGATATTGGCCATTTCAGGGTTGGAAACAAAAGCCAGAAAAAAACCTGGATCGACTCTGATGCCCCACGTCCCTGTGCTGATCATTGTATAGAATAAGTACACAAACTCCTATAATATTCAGCTGTAAAGAGAAAGGGTGGCCCAGTAGTGGGGTGCTAGATGGTGATTAGTAGGGGTGGGACTTCCGGATGTTCTGGTATCCGATAATGCCCGGTATTTGGTGTACTGGCAGTATCGGATTAAACCTGGTAATCCGGGTAATTTACCGGATTCCCCCCGTACCGGATTTTTTACATTGCGGCCATTCAAATGAATGGCCGCAATGTAAAAAAAACTACAAACCCTCCCCCACTTTCCCTCCCCAGTCCAGGCTGCACGGGTGGAAGGGGGGATACCCCCCATCCACCCTGTCCAGCCTGGCTTAAAAAAAAAAATCCCCCAAAGTCCCTGCTAGTGCGGGCTCTGGGCCGCCGCCGGCAACCCAAAGCCCGCACCAGCAGGTAGGTACGGTTGTACTAGGGTGATCCCTGGGCTGGGGGGTGGTTTAACACACACCCCACCCCAGGGATCACCCTACCTCGCCTACCTTGCACTCCGGGTGGTGGCGGCGGTCCGAATCCGGCGGCTTCAGCGCTGACTGTGGCTGCCGGTTTCAGTGCTACTAGGCCTTCCGGTGAACTTCTGGGTTTCCCTGGAAGGCCTAGTAGCGCTGAAGCTGGCAGCCACAGCCAACGCTGAAGCCGCCGGAGTCAGACCGCCACCACCGCCCGGAGCGCAAGGTAGGTGATCCCTGGGTGGGGAGGTAGGACTAGGTGGGTGATCTGATCCCTGGGGTGGGGGGGTGTTAAATCACCCCCCACCCCAGGGATCGTACCTGCTGGTGCAGACTCCGGGTCGCCGGCGGCGACCCGGAGCCCGCACTACTAGGGACTTAGGGTTAAAAAAAATAAATTAATCCAGGCTGGGCAGGGTGGGTGGGGGGTGGCCCCCTTCCACCCGCACAGTCTGGGAGGGGGAGGTGGGAGGTTTTTTGTTTTGTTTTTCCATTGATTTCAATGGGGACAGTTCCCCATTGAAATCAATGGAACAAATCCGGTACTGGTAAACCGGTACAAATCTGGCAATCCAGTTTTTTTAAATCCGGTAACTGGTAAATCTGGTAGCTGGTAATTGCCCTGATGTCCCACCCCTTGTGATTAGGGTTCCGTTCTCTGCCATGACAAGCTCTGGGGCAGGGATGTGGGTGGGACTTCTGGGGCAGGGAGGTGGGGCAGAAAGTGTAGTTTTGGGGGTAGACTTGGGCCCCAGCAATTCAATTTTGTAAAAATTACATACTGTCCCCTATAATTATAGTCCATTGAATAGGCCCAGGGGTCAAATTCAGGAATAGTAAAGGGGCTACGTTGAAAACAACTATAGATCAGATTTGGTCCATGGGTGAGGAGTTCCCCTCCACTACACTATACCCTAGGTTGGAATGTACAGTGTTCATCCTTTAGTGTTTATCACAGTTAACAGCCTACTGCATTAGGGTCATAAAATAAGGTTTCTTGAGATTCTTAGGGCGCTCTTTGGAACACAACATTTCTTTTATGTGAATGTGTGCATGTATACCATTCCAAGCATGAGCCCTGAATCTTAACTCATTGACACTCTGGATCCCTTCAGGTTCTATGATCCAAATTAAATAGGTCAATGTTATTTATTTAAACCAGTTTAGAAATTTTTGTACGCCTCAACTTTATATATTTAATGTTTGTGTGAGAGAGCAGCAATATAGGGGTGAGAGCAATCCTGGAATCAATGTAGATACATCACACTCCCCTAACCCCCTTTCAGCAAAATGGTGAGGAAAAAAATTGCTTGGGCATCTACCTCTGCAATTTTCATCACACATTGTCAAAATTCCATCCACAGAGGAAGATGCTGAAGTAAGATATGGCTTGCAGTCCTGCAGATATGCTTTTAAAAGTTGTTGCTTCTTCTAATTGATCACATGAAGTGCATCTCTTTGAGAAGTGGTGGGAGCTGGAATCGATGACAGGCTGGTTTAATAGAGCTCTTAACAACAACCTGCAGAGATTAGGTGGTTGTCAGAAAGATAACATTGGAGGTTTATGGATTGCTTTCGGAAGTCATTCTGAGCTTTATCTCTTGTACTATGTGGGTTTATTTGCATGTGTAGTACATTCCAACTTACATACATACTGTCTCTGCATCCAAATATATAATAGATTCATGTATGCACATTTGAGAGATAAAGAAACAAGTTAAGTGCCATATTTTTATCAAGGAAATTTTGAGTGATGGCCAGTAATTTGGGTTTGTTTTCGTAATAAGTACTGCCCTCCCCACACTGTATTACACAACTGATTGGTACCCATCAAACAGCATTTTAATTAGTGTACAATAAAGCCACAGCATAATTAGTGCCATCTTGCAATAAACACTCATGCTTTAATCCCATAATTTGGAATAAAGGCCTTGGTAGCTTCTCAAAAAATCCACATGATGGAGTTTCACTTGGATGTTGGAAGAGAGGAAGATTGAATTATAGTTCTGGTTTCTCTGTGTCATCTATGTTGGAGGAAATATAGAGCATAATGGACAATTCATCTTTGGTAACACTACCAAATGAACAGTACAATGTCAGGAAAAAGTGAACCTGTCTGTTTTGAACAGAGGAGCTGTCTTTGAAAGCCTATCAGAGTGAGATATCAGAGAAAAGACTGACGTATGTAGTCTTGCCATTACGTAAAGGGGCATGAGCATGTCTGTATTCTTGAAAACATAGTTTTATGGCAGAGAAATCGTTTAGAATTTCCAGACAAGATCCTCATCTTGTATTAGTGAAACGAGCACCATTGGTTTCAAAGGTTGCAATGTAAATAAAACCACCTTTTGTTTTCTGAATGTTCTCTCTATTATTAGGTTAAAATATACCTTTTACTTAATCTCACCGGACTTTTTTTTTACTGTTATCATAATTCTTAAACACTGTATAATTTGTTAGTCCTCCAATGTTAATGGGGAAATAATTGAATAGATGCTATGCAAAAATTGTTTTAATTTTTTTTAATTGTTTTATTTATTGTTGTGCACCGCCTCGGGCTGCCCTGTAGGCAGGAGGGGCAGGATATAAACTTTAAAAAAAAAATTAAAAAAAATATTCTATTCTATAGAACTTGATCAACCACACAGAACATGTTTTGGTAAAACTTAATGTGAGTTTGCTCCCCAAAATGGGCACAAACATACAAAGCATACCTTTCCAGTGTTATAAAACAACAACTATTTCCCTCTGGGATAACAGTATATTTTATTAATCATGTAGACGGATGGTCTTAAAAAGCCTAGTACACCAGAAAAAAAACAAAAAACAAATAATCGCCTGCAAACGTACCTCCACCTGTTTTCCAACTCTGTAGAGAACCAGCCATCATTTCAGAAAATACATGACAAGGACAAAGATGGACAGAGACAATTAACTGTGTTTCTCATGGGCTTAGTGTAATGTACAAACTGATGATTTGAAACCAAACCCCAGAAGCTCTAAATATATAGTGGGCTACGTGGGTTGATTTGATTTCTTACCTACAGTAAAGCATTAGGCAGCACTGCATTGCCTGAAGCGGAAGGTTAGCAGTATTCAATGATTACTTGAGTTCTGAGGATTTTTTTTTATGTCAGCTTGCCTTAAGAGTATTCTTTAAGGGATAGCTACATTAGTGTGAGTCATCAGCACAGAAGGTGGCTAATATGCCAGCAGAATCTCTTCTTCAGTTGTGCTTGGTGTTTACTGACTGTTTTGTAACTTACCTCTCAGTTGTATAAAAATTGGTGACTAGGTGGTGTTAGTTTGCTGTTGGGTCAAAAGACTGGGTCTTAGTAATAAGTAGGTCACCTTGTGCTTTATTCAGACGGTGTTGTGTTAAAAGAAGAGTTCTGCTCCTGTCCCCATGCCTGAGAGTGCAGCGTGTTCCAGTGGAAATCCCAACCAGGTGATGTTTACTATCGGGAATCTGGACTGTGCTCCAAGGAGGCAGGGAAAGTCCCCCAAAATGTCTGGGCAGGGACACTGACTCACATGGGCAACTCTCCATAGAGAGGGTTTTAATGCCCTTGTCCCCGACCTTCAACACACAGACTGAAAACTCAAAAGGTTTAATTGATACTGGGGTCCAGTTCCAGTTACCAACGAATCTGGACCCTTGTTTTCCCTGTATTCTTTGGCCAGGTGTAATGGCTGTTGGACTGGCATGACTTATGTCTGTGCCACTTTGGGGGGAAGCTGAAGTAGCTCTGGATAGGCCCCTCACCTTTCCTCAGCTACCTTGCTGCCTTGTGCTAAAGCCCCAGCCAGAGCAATTTGGCAAAACTGACATTATAAGCCAGAGGCCTCTGTTGCTCCTACTACCTTATACTGATGCATAGGGCTGTAGCAGAATATTGCAGCGGTAGCTATTTCCGATGGAAACAATGTTTCTGCAATTAGTGGAACAGCATGGCAGAGGCTTTCATTCCGCGGTTTCATTCCGCGGTTCCACGGTTCCGCTTATTTAATTCCGCAACTTAGTGGAATCATGGAAACATGACATTTTCGCTATTTCCGCAATTCCGCCAGTGCCAAAAAATAGCGGAATAGCGGTTTTCCGCAATTTTTCCGCAATTCCACGATTTGCAGAATTCCGGCGGAATTAGCGGAATATCCGCAGAAAAGTCGCGGTGTGGCGCGGGCAGTTCCGAAATGGTGGAACGGAATCACGGCGCGGTAAAAGCTGCTGCCGCATCAGCCCTGCTGATGCAGTCCCCCATGAAAGATTGTTGCTTTGTTGCTCCACGGTGCTTACTGTTGTCTATGCAGGCTCCATCTCTCAGGTCTTTTAAGCAAATACAACTCCAATTACACAGAGACAAATGCATACACATTTTCTTTCACACTTAAGTTAAAATCCTTTGAATTCTACTCTACTACAAGACTCATCAGCATTTGCAGAATTTGACTTTCAGCCAAATTCTTACAGAAATTGCCTCTGGCAGCACAGAATTATATCCTGAGCAAGGAAAATTTAGAGAAGCTAGTGGAATGGTGGCAGTGCTAGATGCCAGCATGCATTCCAGTGCCTTGGGACCTCCTGCCATAACTTTAAAGAAGGAGGCACCCACAAAGCCAACTGTGGAAAAAACACCCCACAAAGTACCTCACAGACTACTCAAAAGCCTGTGTGGTATTTGGGGGCCATTTTTAAGGCATGAAATGTCCAACAATGATGGAATAGCATACTAGAAAAATCACTTGCATCCAAAATTTGCATTATATCTACAATTCAGTAAGTTTGCATAACTTATTTTGCTTACAGTATTTGTCTACCAGGTTTCCTCTGTGCAACTAACTATACAATTATCTATCTAATTATTTGCATGTATACCTTACAAAAGCCTGGGGGTTCAGAAAGGGTAACAATACTAAAAAGGGAAAAAAATTACATTAAAAAGCACTAATATTAACATTTTTAAAAACCCACCTAAAATGAACCACACCTTCCACCCTAGAACCTATGCATGCCTGCCAAAATGCTTGGTCAAATTCAAAGATCTTACATTGCCTCCAGATAGTGCACAGGCTCAGATTTTGGAGAACCTTCACAGAAAGCAAATGTTAGTGTTCTGGAGCAGTCATAGAGAACACCTCGCTACATGCCTTCATCAAACAAACTGGGCACACGGAATAATGAAAAGCTTACTCTCATGTGACTTTAGGGGTCGCGATGGAGCATAGGGGAGGAGGTGGTCTGTCAGATATGGGACTTTTAGGTCAATAGGATTTGTGTTCAGAAAGCGATGAAAGCTCAGAAATAGGTGAAGAGTCTAAAGCATTGGCATAATGTGCTCTTGGTAACCCACTCCTGCCAGAGACTGGGCCACCATATTCTGTACCAGCTGCAGCTTTCAACAGTTATCAAGGGAGTACCCAGAACACATTGCATCAATCTAGCTTTGAGGTTACAAGATATGGAAGATGGTTTTCAGGTTCAGTTCCAAAAAAAAATCACAGCCTTCTTTGGGGGTGAAGTTGGTGGAAAGTGCTCCTCCTTGCCGCTACTAGGGATGTGCATTTCATTTTTGCTATGATGATAACGAAAATGGAATTTTTGATTTTCACTTTTAGTTACTGTAATAACAAAAAATGACTAATATTATAACAAACCATTTTTTGGTTTTGAGATAATGGGAAAAACCTGAAAAATATATTTCCAGTTATAATTTTTCTGTTTCTTATTAAATTCTGATGAAATTTGAAGAGATTGTACCACCACAGAGGGTACAAAGTGTATCAACATTTGAAAAAATTAGATTAAGTAGACCAATTTTAAAAGCAATTTTATTTATTTATTTATAAATATTTGTTAGTCGCCCCCTCATGCCTACGGTATCTTGGGGCGGCTTACAGCATAAAAACACACAATACATTTCATTAAAACAATGTTTTAAAAATGTAATTTTATGAAAAGTTCCATACACATTCCTTCCCTCCATACACATCTTTTTTAAAAAAATCTTTCATCCAATTTTCATGAAATCTGGGACAATAATGTCACTTCAAAAGTGTAACACTTATGCCAAAGTACAGAACGATTGAATAAAGTCTCCTGATGTTATAAGCTATTAACTTGAAAATGCATTTCCAGCTATAATATTTTTATAATCCATTCTGTTTACAAGAAATTTGGCAGAAATGTATCACACACCTTCACTGTCATTTATGCCAAAACTATAGGACAATTTGATAAATTGACCCAATTTGATAAGCAATTGAAGTTGTCCTCATGAACCATTATTCAGATAAATAGCAGCACATGCAGTGCCAGTCAGAGGCAGGCACCTGGCATGGCAGGGGGAGGGAGGCTGTAGGAAGGAGGATGGGGAGCAACCCAACAAACTGACAGACACATTCACTGACCAATTACTGCATGCTTGCAGCTTTACAGGACCAATTGGTGGTGGCTTTAAGGCAGGCACTAGGGATGTGCGAACACCCGGGGGTTCAGGGTTCAGTCCGTTTGGGGCTCAGTCCCCCAAAACTGTTTGGGTTCGGGCTGTTCAAGCCAAACCCATTTGGGGGGGCCAAATCCATTCAGGGGTGAGGGGAACCCAGAGTTCACCTCCCCCCCCCCACCCTGCCCAGCCTGGTAAAAAAAATAATTAAAACCCCACCCCAGGGATCAACCTATCTGGTGGTACCAGGGCTCCAGACCTGGGTCTGGTGGTGGTGGTGGCGGTGGCAGCAGCGGGTCCAGTGACGGTGGTGCTCTGGAGGCTTCAGGCCTCTTATAGGCTTTCCAGGTCCTGAAGGAGGGCTTCTGGCCCCCTCCTTCAGCACCCAGAAGGCCTAGAAGAGGCCTGAAGCCTCCAGAGCACCTCTGGAACTGGACCTGCCACCGATGCTACCTCCAGACATAGAAGAGGCCTGAAGCCACCGAACCACCACTGCCGCCGGACCCGCTGCCGCCACCATACCCAGGGTCGGAGCACCAGCACCACCAGGAAGCTCGATCCCTGGGGGGGGGGTTAAAAAATATTTTTTTAACAGGCTGGGAAGGGGGGGAGGTGAGCCCCAGCGCCCCTTCCACCTGTGTAGCCTGGAGGGGGGAGGGAAAACTGGGTTCCTGCCCCCCACCTGAACCGGTTCGAAACTCAAACTTCATTCAGCCAGTTCAGGTGGGGGGCAGTTCAGATTCAGGGTGTTTGCGAATGATCTGAACCCCCCAAGTTTGGGCCAAACCCCCAAACTCAGTTCTCACATCCCTAGCAGGTATACGGGGAGGGCCTGAGGTGGTCATAGAAGGGACATAACTGGGACTTTGGGGATATCATCCAAGCAATCAGGAGACGTAGTTTACACATTCAGGCTAGCCAATTATTTTCAGAATCACATCCTGCAGCACTCTGCCAAAGGACATAAGAGAATCTCTATTGGCTCTTTCCTAAACAGATGCATCTGACTTCCCAGTAACAATTGGAGGAGAGAAGTTGGGGTGTTCACAGAACAGAATGAGGATATTTGGTTGACGTGTCTGCTATTTAATTGGCATCACAAACCAATCTTATACTACAGTGACACATAAGAAAATCCCTGGCATAGGCTCATTCTCTACATATGCTGTGTAGGCATATACAATTGGAACCCTTTATCACATATTTCTGATATTTGGTAGAGATGATGCTTAAAGTGTGAAGACAGCACTGCCAGATTTCATGTACACTGGTTGGACTACAAAGATGTTACAGTCAGACATACATGTATAAGTTAATTGCCTATACCACCAGAACCCTTTATACAATTTTTCTGAAAGTTGGCATAGATATCAAACATGAAGAGGGATATAAACGTGACTATATTTATCCACATTATATGGGAGACAAAGAAGTTACAGCCAGGAATGTATATGTAATTTTTTCTCAAATAGCATAATTCAACTGCTTATAAAATCTGGTTCCTTTAGCAAATATTTCTGGATTTTGGTACATTTAATGCCTTCCATTATAGGTACAACTACTCCAAGTTACATAATGAAAAGCAAAAAAATTGTAGTTGAAAATGTGGTTTCCATTGAAACCAATGGAAAACAAAAATGAAAGCAAAAACAAAAACTAAATTTTGATGTTTATGAAAACAAAAACGACAGATTTAAATAACAAAAATGACATGGGCCCTTCTTGCACATCTCTAGCCACTACTACTAACAGAAACTACAGGTGCAAGGAGCACCCCAAGGCTATGAACCTGAGTCTAAAAACCAGTCTAGATATGTCCAGACCCCATCAATGATAGCGGTACCCTATCCCTGAAAGACACAAGGCACGCCAACCACTCAAAAGTAAGCTACCATTCTTCTGAAGCTTCTGATCTGCCTAAAATATTGTCCTCTTCAACATCAGAGAATTCCATTTCAGAACTGAAATTACAATTTTGACTAATTCACCTAGGTTGGTAAATTTTGTGTCTGTTTTGGATGCCCTTTAGATAATTTTGCCCAGGGACTAGAAAAAGACCAGCCAAAGCAATTTGCTTAGTCAGAATTAATTTCATGGACGACAGCACACAAAGTATAAGCAAAGAGTAAGTTGTAGAACAAGAACTGACTCCACATTACATGTGTTTCTTATTTCCCTTATTATACAAATAAGGGCTGTTTCTTCAAATGATTACACTCAAGTGGACCCCTGTGTTAGCAAAGAGTCCCCTTGTAAACAGTCCTCCATTTGCAAGCAAGCAAGGGTTTCCCTTCAGGGAGCCAGTTGCAAGATCAGAGCCATTGTGAGCACCGTACTAACCTCAGAAAAGGGGAATGCCAGACTTATTTTCTTGACATCTATACTTAGTTGATATATAGAATATAATAAGGATACAACTAACAGTCAGGAAGAATTTCATTGTACAATATAGTGAAAATATTTGGTCAATTGATGGCAGTGTTACATTTGGCTGCAGTAGAGCTCTTCTAGGTACAAGATTTCATCCTTGGGAGCACAAGATCTTGTTTTCTGAGGTGTAGTAACATCCACACAAGGCAGAATGCATCTCCATAATATATTTTATTGATCTGAAATAACTGTAAGTAGTTGTAGTAAGTTATAAAGAGTTTCAGTTTAATATATTACTTTTAAGTACAACCGACCCTGATTTTGTTCCTAACAACAATATAAAACCATCTTAGAAATACTAATGAAGGTCCTTTCTGTTGAAATACACCCGTCTCCAAGATTTTAGGAAAAGAGCTGGCTCCCAATGCACTGTTGGTGAATTAGAAGTAAAAGCCAACATATTGGGTACTTTCAGACATGACGTTAACCACCCTTTAACCACCCTTGGTGGCTATTTATGCATGTTGCAGGACTGCATAGGGCACCAATACAGCCCTGCAACATGCATAAATAACCACCAAGGGTGGTTCAAGGGTGGTTAGCGTCATGTCTGAAAGTACCCTTTGTTAGTAAAAGTCTTACATTTCTGCATTACTCCAAATAATAAGCTGAAATGCTGTGGAGATTACTCTTAGATTGTTTGTGAACATTTGATATTTGAGAAGTGTTTGTTAGTTTTTATTTGACACATGTTTCACAGTCCATATCAGACTGAATCTGGAAGACACATTCTGCACTTATTGAAGATTCTAGGAGCCCCTTAAAGTGAGTCCCAAATGGGTTATGTTGCAATACTCTATCCCAGAGGTGACAATGCTCATTTATTTATTTATTTTCACTCGTAGCTTAACAAACCAAGGCCAATGACATAATTCGGAGGCAACTTTGTGAATGAAGACAGCTTACGCTCAGAGATAGGGTAAAAAAAAAAATCACTCTGAATAGTTTCCCATCTACAAATCTGTGAAAATCTGTCTGGCACTCCGAACCAGAGTATCATAGCAGAAGAGGGGGAATATCCTCCTTTTCTAAATAATTTTCCTTCAGTTTGACTTTGGAATATTTTGAATATGATGATCAGATTCATTTGACAAACAATCACAAAATTTGTCTCTCAATAAAACTTCACCAATAGATGAAGAGGTTTGGATATACTTAGTAAGATGCTCAAGACAAACAGATGATTCAGTCTCCTTTCTTTGGGTCATAGGAAAGTAATCTAAAAAAATCCACAATGAGCTTTCTATGAATAAAGTAGAAGGTGGGAGGTCTGTTTACGTCTGGGCTTGAGCGCCTTTAGAATGATTTTATTCACAAGGGTGTTTGGAGTGGGGGCTGTGGGAGGTGTGAGGGGGATAGGGGTAGGCTAAGGGGTCGGGGAGCTGGGGTTGACATAGAGGTTGGGTTTGGTGGTGTAGGGTTGGGGGTATTTTATGCTTTTATATTTATTGTTATGTTTTATATTTGTGCTTGTTAACATTGTAAGCTGTCATTAATATTATTATTATTTATTTATTAATTGTAATTTTAATTGTAATTATAATTACATTTAAAATGGGAATATAATTAATGTAATTAGAATGTCAATGTCCAGATCAATAAGAAAACAACTTGTGGTGGCAACTTCTTCTTCTTCTGCCAGTTTCATAGCCAGTGCTAAAGATTGGCCTCCAAGGCTGGGTGTAAACAGCTATCAAAGGACTATCACAACATAAATTTAATGAGATCATAAACTTATCTTGGTAATATATACTAAAATTATAATCACAAAGTATAAATTACATAAAGAGCATACCCCAAAGAGAATGGAAATGAGATGGACTACAAATAGTTATACAATTAGCATATGCTAATATAAAAAACCAATGAAAGATGTATATGTAAGTAACTTGAAAAATCACGTGATAATCAAGTTAGGGTATTTTCAGACGTGATGGGGCATCCTTTTTCCTGCCACGGAATCACCCAAATGATTCCCCGCTGGAATCCCGCCGTCACGGCCAGCAGATGTGCTCGCCGATTCCGGTGGGGAATCTGGGGGGGGCTGTGCGGAGGAACGTGTGGCCGCACAGCCCCACCCCCCATGCTCCCCTGGCCGCCTGCCCTCCGGGAGATGGGCAGGCGCCGCGGCCAATGTGGTGCTGATTCCGGGCCGTGGTCAGGGGACAGACGTGACGTCCTGTTGATCACGGGCGGGAATCACTTTGACCATGCAAATGGCCCTCCTCCAGGCGGGAGGGCCATTTGCGTGGTCAAAGTGATTCCCGCCCATGATTCACGCGGGTGAACATCTGGCGGGAATCACGGCTGACCCCAACAGACGTTACGAGCTCACGGTCCCCTTATGGGAATTGACCGTTGTTCACCTTGATCTTGTAATGTCTGAAAATACCCTTATAATATTGAAATGCACTATATAGAAATATATTAATAAAAACCCGAAACTAGTCAACAAATTTCAATTATCTTCATAAGGGCTGAATCATTAAAGTTACATCTTTCTGTCAAAAGGAGCTCTGCTGCATAACATAAATGAACTTCAAAATGTGGTGAGAAAGCATTCTTCTAATCATGTTTCCTCCATCATGAAGGTTAGTCTACAAACAAAGTCTTCTTCACCCACATAAAATTGTTGTATTGGACATACATCCACAAAATATGGCTCTGGATAAAACTTCACCAATAGATGAAGAGGTATGGATATAGTTATTAAGGTGCTGAAGACAATCGGATGATTTCTTCATTTATACTGGGAAGATTGAACCTGGGCAGTACCTTGGGCCCTTCTTGTATTAGCTTGCAATTTTTACTGGTCTTACATGCTTCCTGGGGAAGCACCCCCATAACCCTTTCTCTTGGTCACAGGAAATTAATCTAAAAAAAAACGACAATGAGCATTCTAAATGAGGTAGAAAGTGGGTGCGGTCTAATTAGAATGTCTAATTCTGTGGTCCAGGTCATTTAGAAAATCTCTTGTGGTGATGGCTCATTCTTTTTCTTATGCCAGTTTCATAACCAGTGTTAAAGATTGGCCTCCATGGTTGGGTAAAAACCACTCCTTGGACCACCTGGGGTAGAAAATCATGGACAACATGGCCCAGGTCAGGGTGGGGCACTGAACTGACGTGCCTACCAGCGGGGAGCCACCCTGTCACCTGCACAGTCTGGGGAGGCCCAGGAGCACAACAAATGTGTGGGCAACCAGCCCTGCCAGCCAGCGCCCTTCTCCCAGCACTCCACCCCACAATTATGGGCAGCTATGGTGGCCAATGAGGCACATTCATGGTGACCCGTATGCAACATGGGAATGTACTAGCCTGATGTGACCTGCTCTGGCTGACTTTTGCCTGGTTGAACAGGCTGTAGTTCAGGCTATGACCTCAGAGATTTGCTGAGGTCACAGCCTGTGGTAGCTGCCAACACTGCATCTGGCGGTGCCACATCTTCAGGTGGATTCTAAGTTACAGTGCACCAAAGTGGGCCACAGAGGGCCATGGTCATGCCCATTTTTACCCGTTGTCATTAAGGTTATGCATCCATAACATTTTCTGTTAGTTATAACAATGAATGCCCCCCCCTTGTGTTCATAACTAATGTAATGAAAACAAAGGATTAAGCAAATGATTATCATTTGTTTTCATCTGTTTTTGTTTAAAAATAATATTATTATTTTTTTAAAAAAACGATGCATTCACAAATGGCCACCAGGACTATTTTGCCATGCATGCCCTTTTCCAAAATGGTGCCGATGCTGCCAGCATCATTTTGGGAAAGGATGCACATGGTCAGAATGGCTCAGGTGGCCATTTAACGCATGCACTGTGATTTTTATAATTTTAAAATTAAAAATAAAATAAAAGTGAAAAAATCAATGCAAATGTACAAAATGGCTGTCAGCCCTTTTCCAAAATAGTGTTGACGCTGCTGGTGTGGTTTTTTTGGGTGGGGGTGGGGGTGGAATGTGCATGCGAAGAATGGCATGGTGGACATGGACAGTGATTTTTGTAATATTATTTTAAATTAAAATTAATGGAATGACCCAGTCAATGAAAATCCCTTTCCACCATTATTATTTTTATTTTTTAATATGTGACAATGTTAGGTCACAGGTAGGGCTGTAACTTGCTACTCGGTTTTCCTCAGTTTTTACCGGGGATCCTTGTACTCGACTTGGTTTACTGAGTACTGAGAAAACAGAGTATTTTACAAAATAATAAGTGGTACTGACTGAGTATTCAACAGCATTACTTGGAGTGAGGAGGGATGGAGAGCTGCTGTGGGGGGGTCTCTTGAAGTGAGGCTGGCTGGGGAGATGTCATGAGGGGTGCTGGGGTACTGCTATGGGGTGTCACTTGACTTAGGGGGGCTGGGGAGCTTGCATGGGGGACCATTTGGTGTGGCGGGACTGGGGAGCTGGTCTTTGGGGTCACTTGGTGTGTGGGGACTGGGAAGCTGACACAGGGGAGTCACATGGAGGGAGGGGGTGCAGGGAGCCAGGTAGGGATATCCTTTGGGACTCTGGTGGATGTATGGAGTTGGGAGAGTCATTTGGGGCCATGGGAGGTTCAGTGAGCAAGGGTGGGCAGTCATTTGGGGTCATCGGAAATGTAGGTAAGCAGGACAGGTGTGTGTGTCATTTGAGGTCTTCAGTGGTGCTGGGAGCCAGGGTGGGGGAGTCATTTGGAGCCATAGGGGGTGCAGGGAGTTAGGGCGGGGGGTCATTTGGTGCATCACCCTTTCAAAAAACAGGGAAATTCTATACTAAAAAAAAAACAACCTTGGTTTAAGAGAGAAGTTACAAGTTAGACTCCATGCACAAACACTTTGCCTTGGTTTTTCAGCCCCAATCCACATCTTCTCTAGGATGAGGGTAGGGCTGAAACTTGATCTTCATTTTTTTTCTCGATTCTTGTCGAGAATCAAGCTTCTTGATTCAATTCCTGTGAGAATGCAGAATGGAGAAACGCCCTGGTTCTCAACTGTTTCTTGATTGAGAGTTTTAAAAAAACATTCTTAGCTGAGACACATGTGTGACACATCCTGCTACTAGTCTCATGTACTCTGTCTGTCTGTCTCATATGTCTGTCTGTCTTTCTATTCTCTCTCTTCTTTTCTGAAGCCACCAACTTCATACCATGGGTGTAAAACAACTATGTATGTGCAAAATGTCTGCTGGGCCGTTCTGTGCATGTGCAGCCCTTTTTACAAAATAGTGGCAACAGCGTTGCCACCATTTTGGAAGAGGCCTGTATATTCACAGAATGGCCTCCATTTTGCTCGTGCACAGTTGCGTTTTTTTTTCTTTTTTAGCAAGGTAGTCATGAAATCCTTGAACCTTTATCAAAATCTTCTCAAGATCTTGCTAAGCATTCTCGATTCTTGCAAGATTCTCACAAGAATAGAATTCATTCTCATTTCAGTTACAGTTGAGGGCAACACTGAAGTTGGGACATGAAAGCTGTCCCCTCACTTCCTCCTTTCTTATATCCTTTCATCTGGAGTGGGAAGAATGGGACAGCTGAGTACTGGGCTGTATGGAAATAGGATATGTACACACAGACAAGACTTTGGGAAATTGTTAGTGGGAGAAGTGTTTTTATTGGGAGGAGGAAGCGAGGTGTTGTGGGAGTGTCTATGGAGGGCAATGCAGAAAAATGGGCTATGTGAATGCATAGACGAGGTTGGGGAGCAAGCAAGGGTAGGGGGAAGTGTATGTATCAGCAGGCAGTGGTGGTGGTGGGAAGTGTATATATTGGCAAAGGGCAAAGAGGTGCTGGGAGGGTGTATATTCAGGGAGAAGACCAACCTCCATAACCTACTAGCCCCCACTCCCCTCACAGAGAACCCAAGTATCCTGGGTAATACAATGGGTATTTTTAGATGGAGAGAAGATGGGCAAGAATCCAAGATCAGGCACATGGGTGACCCAAACCAGAGCTTCAGACACACACATATTAGTCATCCTCTGGCCACATTCATACAAACAGGCCAGCAGGCAGGAGAACTGAGCATGCTGGCAGTAAACACACGCTCCTCCGTCCCTGGGAAAGGCAGGCCAAGCCCCTGTCCAAGGAGCCTCCCCCATACACTGCCCAGGAGCCTGCCCCTATCCAGAAGCCCAGCCTCAGGAATCATGGCTATTTATTTATTTATTTATTTATTTTTTAAAACTTGTTATCCCTCCCACCCTTTCACAGGCAGTTCTGGGCAGCTTACAATAAAAACAAAATAAAACAACATTATCAGCTAAAACAACACATACAAGGGAGGGTAAAAAAAATACCAGATCACCCACCCTAACCCATTCTCTTCCCACCCACCCTCCCCATCCTCCACAACAAAGGCTAGGTGAAACAGCCAAGTTTTACAACTGCATTGAAAATAAGGGAGATCCAGAGCCAAATGGGCCTCCAATGGCAGGGAGTTCCACAGACATGCAGAAACCACTGAGAAGACCCTTCCCATTGAAGCCCCCTGAGAAACTTGAGGGGGACCTTGAGGGGACCTCGAGGAGAATACCCTTTGATGACCACAGGGCGCCAGTCCATGACCCGAAGGGTGAGGCAATCCTGCAGATAGGTCAGGACAAGGCTGTTAAGGGCTTTATAGGCAAGCACCAATACCATGAATCAGGCCTGGAAGACTATAGGCAGCCAGTGCAGTGAATGAAGAACTGGTGTAATATGTTCCAGGTGGCCCAGTCCCACCAGGAGACAGGCCACTGTGTTCTGCAGCAGCTGCAGTCTCTGAACCGTCACCATGGGTAGCCCCACATGGAGTGTGTTACAGTAGTCTAACCTAGAGGTGATGAAAGCATAGATGACAGTGGCCAGGTCAGAGTCCGAGACATACGGCTGAAGCCGATGCACCAGTTGTAATTGGCGAAAGGCACTCCTTGCCACAGCCTCCAACTGGACAGCCAAGCGGAGCTGTGAATCGAGAAGCATCTTCAGACTCCACACCTAGGGAAACAGCAGAGGAGAGACCCCATCAATGATGGGAGCCATCACCCCCCTCTGCTTTACCCACCAGCATCATCTCCATGTTGTCAGGATTCAGGTTCAGTTGATTTGCCCTCATCTAATCCCCTACAGCCACAAGACACCTGGTAATCACCAAGACTACTGGGCCAGAGTCTGATGAAAAGGAGAGGTAAAGCTGGGTGCCATCAGCATACTGATGACACTGCATGCCAAACCTCCTGACCACCTCGCCAAGCGGCTGCATATACACATTGAACAGAAGAGGGGACATAACAGAATGATGAAAAATAATCCCCGAGCACCACTCGCTGAGGTCTTCCATCAGGAAAGAGCGTAACCAGTCAAGAACCATACCGTTCACCCTGGCCCAGTCCCTCAGGCACGTCACCAACATCTCATGATCAACAGTATCAAATGCAGCTGATAGATCTAATAAAATCAGCAGGGCCGAATGGCCCTGATCTAATTCCTGGTGCAGGTCATTGACCAACGCCACAAGCGCAGTCTCGGTGGCATAACCTGGGTGAAATCCAGACTGCGAGGTATCAAGAAAAATGACACCATCCAGTTGCTCCTGCAACTGCCAGGCCATGACCCGTTCAATAACCTTCCCTAAAAAGGGAAGGTTAGAGACAGACCGATAGCTGGCAAGGGAGTCAATGTCAAGCGATGGTTTCTTGAGCAGGGGCTGCATCACCACCTCTTTAAGGCAGCCCGGCATCCTGCCCTCCCTAAGGGAGACATTGACCACCCCAGCCAGCAGCAGTCCCATGGTATCCCAGCAGGTCTTAACCAGCCAGGACGGGCATGGATCTAATTCACAATGGATAACCCTAACAGTTAGGGATGGGCGAACGCGGGTCGGTAGTTCGGTGTTCGGCCCGAACTCAGCCTGTTCGGACAACCAAACACGAACACGAACACGAACGCACCAAACGGACCGAACACCGAACACCGAACACCGAAATGGCGAACACACCGAACGGAACCGAACACCAAACTATGAAATGGCCGAACACACCGAACGGAACCGAACACCGAACTACGAAATGGCCGAACAGTTCGTTCAATTCGAATCGCGTTCGGTTGTGTTCGGGTGGCTAAAACATGGTCTTCTGTCAGGTCACTGGAAGGCCAAATGTAGCAGGGAGGGGGAAGTCATTTGACTCAGCTAGGAGCAGACTTCCAGGCACCAGGGGTGGAGGGTGGAGAGTGGCTTGGAGTAGCAGCCAGCCTGATGAATCACCATCTCTTTTCGCCTCAGACCACTGGCTTGGCAGTCTATGATTGGCCACGGGCTAGGCTGCACGGAGCCAATGGGGCTGATTTGAGGCGGGCGCAGCAAGAAACAAAACTGTCTGCCTCCCCCCTTCCCAATACCTTCTGAGCTAGTCACTGTTCCTGAGCAGCAGGCGTTTCAGAAGGCTCCCTCACCCAGCATTTTCCAGCTCCCCAATCCATTGCCATCCTCCTCCTATTTCACCCATCCAACCCATCTACCCCCATATTCTCATTTATTTACATTAGCTTTGATAGATTTAGTTGTTATTTTTTGTTTTTATCCCTCCCTGTGTTCAATCTTCAATCTTCCTCCTTCCCTCCCCCCTCCATTGAATATTCCCTCCCCATTCCCTTCCCCTGTTTTTTTGATTCATTAGAGTAGTAGTATATATTATTAATTTATAGATTGATTTAGGTTTCATTTCAGTTTTGTACCCCTCCTTGTCTTGTTTGTGATTGCCCCCCTAACCCCCATCCCATATATTCAATTCATAGGTAGATAGATGGATTAGGTCGATACATTTTTGTTTGAGTAGTTTAGTTTAAGGTTTACTGATGTGAGTTTACTGTTTTTTCTGTGATTCAGCTTTAGGGTTTGCTTTGTTGGAGTTATTCATAGCATTTAGAATACATTTATTAGTTAGGTAGTTAGTTAGTTATTAGTGTAGAGATATAAATATTTGATAAAAAAATTCAATAAAATTTTTTTAAAAAATTATATATTAAAAAACATTGGTTTTTTCGGGCCGAACAGCCGAACGCGAACGCGCGAACCACCCGAACACCGAACGACCGAACACGAACGCACAACCCGATGGCGAACGAACCGAACGGCCGAACACGAACGTACGACCTGCCCGAACAACCGAACACGAACGGCCGACACACGAACGGCCGAACCGAACGGGCGAACACGAACGCGAGGTACGACTGAACGACCGAACACGAACACACGAACCGAACGCGGCCGAACCGAACGGCCAAACGCGAACACACGAACCGATCGCGGCCGAACCGAACGGCCGAACACGAACCGCGATCTGTTCGCCCATGCCTACTAACAGTCCCAAGAACATCCTCCACATCTGCAGGGGTCACTGACTGAAACTGATCCCACAACATTGGACAAGATGGGGCTTCCATAATCTCCAGTGGGAGCAGGGATGTGGGATCTGGCAACAGCTGTTAACCTCTTAGCACCTACAGACTTGGGAACAGACTCAACCACTGAAGATGCACACAGGGAGATGTCATTCCACAGCAACAAGAAACAGCCAGCCACTCCTGTCCCAAGACCCACCATCAGGGTTCTGGGGCCTATGTTCCGGACAGGGAGGGCTGTCATACCACTGCATCCAGAAACTGCCACTCCTGTCCCAAGACCCACCACCAGGGTTCTGGGGCAGTCATTCAATGGCATCAAGAAACAGCAAACCACTCCAGCCCCAGGACCCACCATCAGGGTTCTGGGGCCTATGTTTCAGGCAGGGAGGGCTGTCCATCCACTGCATCCAGAAGCTGCCACTCCTGTCCCAGGACCTACCATCAGGGTTCTGGGGACGTCATTCTGCTCACAGGGAGCTATCATTCCACAGCATCAAGAAACAGCCAGCCACTCCTGTCCCAGGACCCACCATCAGGGTCCAGACAGGGAGGGCTGTCCATCCACTTCATCGAGAAGCTGCCACTCTAGTCCCAGAACCAACCATCAGGGTTCTGGGGAAGTCATTCCACTCACGTGGCGCTGTCATTCCATGGTATGAAGAAGCAGCAAGCCACTTCATCCCCAGGACCCACCATCAGGGTTCTGAGACCTACATTACAGACAGGGAGGACTGTCCATCCACTGCATCGAGATGCTTCCACTCTAGTCCTAGGACGCACCATCAGGGTTCTGGGACCGTTGTTCCGCTCACTGGGAGCTGTCATCCTACCATATCAAGAAGCAGTCACTCCAGCTCCAGGACCCACCATGAGGGTTCTGGGTCCTATGTTACAAAGAGAGAGGGCTGTTGTACCACTGCATCCAGAAGCTGCCACTCCTGTCCCAGGACCTACCATCAGGGTTCTGGGGCTGTCATTCCGCTCACAGGGAGCTGTCTTTCCACGGCATCAAGAAACAGCCATCCACTGCATCCAGAAACTGCCACTCTGATCCCAGGACCCACCATCAGGGTTCTGGGGCTATCATTCCGCTCACAGGGAGCTGTCATCCTACCATATCAAGAAGCAGCCATTCTAGCCCCAGGACCCACCATCAGGGTTCTGAAGCCCATGTTACAGGTGTACATTACAGGGGGGCTGTCCATCCACGTCATTCAGAAGCTGCCACTCCTATCCCAGGACCCGCCATCAGTGTTCTGGGGTCATCATTCTGCTCACAGGGAGTTGTCATTCCACGGCATCAAGAAACAGGCACTCCATCCCCAGGACCCACCATCAGGGTTCTGAGGCCTACATTACAGGCAGAGAGAACTGTCCATCCACTGCATCCAGAAGCTGGGAATTCTAGTCTCAGGACCCACCATCACGGTTCTGGGGCCGTCATTCCACTCATGGAGAGCTGTCATATTTATTTATTTATTTATTTATTGAATTTATACCCCACCCCTCCTGAATACAGCTCGCAGTGGCTTCCAACAGTAAAAACAGTATAAAACAGTTTAAAACATAAAAATACAATATCAAATATTAAAATATTAAGATATTAAAAGCAGGGCCCGGGATACAAAAATCAATAGGGGAGGGGAGACAAAACCCACTACCGTATCAAGAAGCAGCCACTCCAGCCCCAGGACCCACCATCAGGGTTCTGGGGCCTACGTTACAGGCAGGGAGGGCTGTCATACCGCTGCATCCAGAAGCTGCCACTCCTGTCTCAGGACCCACCGTCAGGGTTCTGGGGTTGTCATTCCACTCACAGAGAGTAATTGTTCCACTGCATCAAGTAACAGCATCTCCAACCCCAGGACCCACCATCAGCATTCTGGGGTCTACATTAAAGGCAGGGAGGGCTGTCCATCCACATCATCCAGAAGCTGCCACTCTAGTCCCAGGACCCACCATCAGGGTTCTGGGGTCATCATTCTGCTCACGTGGAGCTCTCATTCCATGGCATCAAGAAACAGCCAGCCACTCCAGCCCCAGGAAGCACCATCAGGGTTCAGGGACCTACATTATAAGCAAAAGGAGCCATCCATCCACGGCATCCAGAAGCTGCCACTCCAGACCCAGGACACACCATTAGGTTTCTGGGGCCTGCCTATCTGCGATACCGCCTCACTCCCCGGGTTCTGGATCAACCCCTGCGGTCTTCTGGGGGTGCCATATTGGAGGCCCCATGGGTTTCTCGGCGTGCCACACAGAATAGGGTGTTCTCTGTGGCCGTGCCGCACCTCTGGAATTCCCTCCCAGTGGGGGCTCATCTGGCCCCTGACCTTCTGGCATTCCATAGGAGTTGAAAGACCTGGCTGTTCTGTCAGGCATTTGGCGATGGAGAGGTGTAAGGGAGGGTGTGGTGTTTTTTTTCCCCCTTATGCTGTTTTATGTTTTTTAATAGTTTTGAATCTGGTTAATATTGTAGTTTTATATTTTTTATTATGTTAGCCGCTTTGAGCCACCAGTGGCAGAATGAAAGCGGGATAGAAAATGTAAAAATAAATAAATAAATAAATAATTGTTCCAGACAAAGTGGGCTATCAATCAACTTAGGGATGTGCAAACAGAGTTTGGGTGTTCAGTGTTTGGCCTGAACTCGGGGTTTTTGGGTCATTCACAAACACCCCGAACCCGAACCACCCCCCGCCTGAACTGGCCAAAAAAGTTTGGGTTTCAAACCCATTTGGGTGGGGGGTGGGGAACAGGGTGAAACTCGGTTTTCCCTCCTCGTCCAGGTTGTGTGGGTGGAAGGGGTTCCGGGGCTCTCCTCCCCCTCCCCACCATGCCAAGCCTGGTAAAAACTTAACAAACAAACAAAAAAAACCCCAGGGATCGACCTACCTGGTGGTTCCGGGGCTCTGGCCTTGGGTCCGGCAGTGGCAGCGGCAGCAGGTCTGGCTCTGGCAGCACTCCAGATTTCTTCAGGCCAGAAACCCTACTTCAGTTCTCAGAAGGCCTAGCAGAGGTCTGAAGAGCTCTGGAGTGTCGCCGGACCTGGACCCGTCGCTGCTGCCGCCACCGGACCTGTGGCCAGAGCCCTGGCACCACCAGGTAGGTTTATTCCTGAGGTGTTTTTTTTTAATTTTTATAAAAGTTTTTACCAGGCTAGGCAGGGGGACAGGAGGTGAGCCCCGGCGCCCCTTCCACCTGCACAGCCTGGAGCAGGGAGGGAAAACCAGGTTCCCCCCATCCCCCCTGAATGGGTTCAGTGAAACCGAACAGGTTCAGGCCAAACAGCCTGAACCTGAATGGTTTTGGGGGGGCCGAATGCCGAATGGGCCGAACATTGAACCCCCTGGTGTTCGCACATCCCTAATTCCACTGCATGTAGAAGCAGCCATTCCAGTCTCAATAACCATCATCAACTTCTTGAGCTCCTCTAGTTTAAAAGGCATCCACTGCTGCCCATTGCCAGAGAGCCTTTCTCTCTCTCTCTCTCTTTCTGGCACCCTCACAAATTTCCAACCAACCATTTCTAGGAATATGAGAAAATTCCATGCAGGGATGGAACACAGGGTGAGATGGTGAGAATGATGAGAGCCAGTGCAAATAACCTTTTATTACGAGGTAGCAACCTGCTGTTCATGGAGAGAGAGAAAGTTTCATGAGTCCCCGCTGCTAGGAGAGAGACAGACACGCTCCCACCCATGCTGTCAGCTGCACTACATGACCAGAGAGAGAGAGAGGGAGATAGGCTCCCCACTGCTAGAACAAGAGTGATGGGGGGTGGGAGGGAGTAAGAGGTGCATCTGGCTCAAGCTATCACCTGCCAGAACCACTGAGAGATCTCATCTGTGCTCATGCTCAATGCCCACATCCAGCAGCAAACCTATCAGAATGAGATGGAAATAATACACAACGTAATTATGTGCCTACCTGTATGCCTCCCTGTACCTGCTACCACCTATTGCATGATTAAATGAAGTGTGCCCAATCAAGCACTAATTTTAGGGACATCATTCAACTCCCATGCGCTGTCATTCCTGAAGCAGCCACCCCAGTCCCAAGAACCATCAGACCTCTAGGTTATTGGGCCGTCAGTCCACTGCATCCAGTGGCTAGGTGGGCCTCTCTATATGCGGACCACATGTTGTGCGGGCCTGGGTTAAATAAACAATGGTCTGGGATATATTGGTCAGGATCCCATTCTTCCATAAAACTAAGCCACCCTGTAGTGTTTAAGGCAGCAACCTGCTCTGATGGCCTTGAGCTCCTCTCTAGGCTAAACAGCACTCTCCCCTTTCAGAGTGATAGTTCCATCCAAACCTTTCTGGGGATATTAGACAAGTCCATGTGGGGATGGAACACAGGGTGACTTGGTGAGAATGATGAGAGCCAGTGTGAAGAACCTTTATTTACGAGGTAGCAACCTGCTGCTTGTGGAGAGAGAAAAAGTCTCCCCGCTGCTAGAAGGAGAGAGACAGACATGCTTCCACCCATGCCATCACATCTGCAGTACATGTGCAGAGAGAGAGGGAGAAATAGGCTCCCCGCTGCTAGAACGAGAGAGATGGGAGGGGGAGTAAGAGGTGCATCTGGTTCAAACTGCCACCTGCCAGAACCAGTGGGAGATCTGATCTGTGTTCATGCTCAATGCCCACATCCAGCAGCAAACCTACCAGAATGAGATGGAAATAACACACGATGCACTTATGTGCCCCTACCTGTGTGCCTCCCTGTACCACTTGTACCACCTATTGCATTGATTGAATGAAGTGTGCCCAACCAAGCACTAATTCTAGGAAAATCATTCAACTCCCATGGGCTGTCATTCCACTGTACCTGAAGCAGACATGCCAGTCCCAGGAACCATCATCAAGATTCTGGGACCATCATTCCAGTCACAGGGGGCTGTCATTCCATTCCACTGCATCCAGAAGCAGTCACTCCAGTCCCAAGAACCATCATCTGGGTGCTGATGCTGTTCGTGCCTGACTGGCCAGTGACCACCAGCACTCGCCCGCCACCAGTCTGCTCCCCCCCCAGCCTACTCCTCCACAGATACCCATTGATGCCCACGGTGGCAGCTGAAAATAGTCCCTCTGTCCACCAGCACCTGCTGCCCTCTGCCAAAGAGCCTCTCTCTCTTTCTCTCCAGCACCCCCTCACAGAAAATATATCACTGGCTGGCTGCTCTACCTGGGGCACTGACTGCAAGTCTTCCCCCTGTGGAGTGATCTTTCTGCAAGCTGAACACACCTCTATATTCGGACCCAGGGCTTCAAAGGGCCCAACCGACAAATGTAACCAAGTATTATATATCCCAACTCGGCTTCCAAAGGCTCCCCCCCATGCAACGATCTCTCTGTGAGAGCAGGCAGTGCACCTGTCGATGCCCGCTTATGCCTCTGTTAGACTTCCATAGCCTCTCTCTCTCTCTCTCTGGCACACCCACACAGAGACAAGCCCTGCCCCTCCTGCGGGGCTGTCTGGAAGTTGAGACCCTGCTGGCACATCTTGGGGCTAATATGCTACATGTGCTGATGCTGTCAGATAGGGATCTGACAAGCTGTATATACAAACATACAATGAGATTCTGCCACCTGCCAGAAGCAGCACAGAGGGGTAAAAGATTGGACAGGTCAAACTCAGCTGGTAACAAATATAACTTTTATAAAAACTTTTGAAAAAAACATTTAAACTTTTCAAAAACTTTAAACAATCATTAACAATATAAAAAGACAGAAAAAAAACTTAAGTGTCTGTGGGCCCATTGGGCCTGTCCCCTGGAATGTGGGGAAATGGGGACAATGGTGCACAGGATTGAGGTGCTAGCACATCGTCCACCTCCACCCTATGTCACCTTGCCACATCCAGGGCCCCCTCCATGGATGCCTTCCATGTCATGAGGGGCAGGTGGAATGACTTGAGGACATCTTTTTCAGTCCACAGGTACACCTTGTATGCCTCAGCCTGGAGTTCCCTGATTTGGAGCTCCTCAAATTGCTCCAACAGCCTGTCCTCTGTGTTTCTAGTTTGGGCTTTGAAGCCCAGCATAAATTTTGGCCGACTTCCATAGCGATGTCCAAAATGCCCTTGCTTCAGGAGTCTCCTCATGCTGCAGGGCTGGAGAATCTTCTGAGGACCTCGAGGGAGAAGGAGTGGGACGGCACCTATTCTGCAGTGCCTCCTCCCTTCTGCTGCCTGGTGTTCCTCCCTCCTCCTTCCAGATCGAGGCACTTCCCATGTCACCTGAATGAGGTGGACAGTCTCGATATGGGCTATCAGCCCCGATGTGGTCCCCTGCATGCCCCATTTTATTTTTTTGTTGTAGATCTAAAGAGCATAAAAAGATAGGAACATAAGAAGTGCCATACTGTGTCAGACCAATGGTCTATCAAGCCCTGCCTGCATTCTGTTTCCACAAGTAGATGGCTGCTCAAGCAATCTCTGTCTCTGCGTGGGACTTCATAACAGGTCATAAGGCAATCCATTCCCTGTTGTCCCAGCCCCCATGCCTTACCTTACATTCTGAAAATCTGCCTTTCGGGGTATGGAAGTGCCATACTGCAGACCTTATTGGCCTGGTTTGGTCTTGCGGCTGCGACCTCTGCCTTAATGGGGTTCTGGCATGAGTGACATCATCATCACCATCTCTGAAACAGGAACATATAAACACCTACATAATATGCATTCATGGTGATGCCTCTAGACCTTCCCAGAGCAATACCCATTATCCCACACCAAGTGGGTGGATGGTGCTGCAGTGCTGCCTACTCACCTCTTTCCCTTTCTCCCACGTACACCACCAGCACCTGTGGTGCTGTTGTGTCTTCAAGTGGAGACTCTGGCTGCTGTTGCTGCTGCTGCTGCTAGAAGATACCCCCCCCCCTCTCTCTGGCAGACCCAGAAATAAGACACGTGCAAATCCTGCCCTTCTTGGGGTGCTAGGGTTGTAAGTAGAGACCCTGACTGCCACGTGTCTGGGTGGGTGCTGCGGCTTATGTCTGACTGCTGGAAGATCTCCCCCACTCTCTCTGGCAGACCCAGAAATAAGACACGTGCAAATCCTGCCCTTCTTGGGGTGCTAGGGTTGGTAAGTTGAGACCCTGACTGCCACGTGTCTGGGTGGGTGCTGCGGCTTATGTCTGACTGCTGGAAGATCTCCCCCACTCTCTCTGGCAGACCCAGAAATAAGACACGTGCAAATCCTGCTATTCTTGGGGTGCTAGAGTTGGCAAGTGGAGACCCTGGCTGGCATGTGTCTGGGCGGGTGCTGCAGCTTGTGCCTGACTTCTGGAAGCCCCCCACCCCCTCCTCTGGCAGACCCAGAAATAAGACACTTGCAAATCCTGCCCATCCACTGCCACCCGCTGATGCCCACTGTTTGTGCCTGACTGCCCATCACCCACACGCACACCAGCGAGTGAGCTCTAAAGGGTAGTATTCTTCATGTCCTCAAAGTTAAAGGAACAATAAATAGAAATAAATTTTACAAACCTGGCAGCAGTAGCACCTCCTCTTCCCTCTTCCTCCTCTGGTGAGGAACCCACCTCCACCACCTCACCAGATGGTCCAGACTGGGCCTCCACTTCTTCCTCATCCACCTTGACCTTCTTCATCTTCATTTTTCTTTTCCCCCCACCAACATCACTACTTCCTTCACCTTCCATCCTCCGGCACAAACCAAACCACACACACACACACAGAGTGGTACAATGCACACACAGAAACTCACAACCAATTCACTTCACTTCACACAAGCCAGACAGACACCACGCCACATCACACGAGAACACACGCGATCGAAATACCATTTCCGGTTTTTGGTCTTGCGAGATCACAAGACCAAACAATATTGATAACAATAATGAAAATAAAATATTTGTTTGAAATCGGTATTGGTATCAATAACGACAATAATGAAAACAACATTGTTTTCTGATAAAATGACACATTTTTATAACGACAACAATAACAATAATGAAAAACGACATGGGGCTCTGGTGTATGTCCCTAGCAGACATCCACACAGACAATCAATTGGGAAGGAAGAGTAAGTATTAGAATATTATAACAAGGAAACAGAGGGGGAAAAGAAAAGGGAGTGAATGGATTCAGGGGAGAAGAGAAAAACAAATGAGGGGAAGGCAGGGCAAGTAAGTGGTACCTTAGAAGCGGGGTAACATGCCTTAGAACATGAAACACATCTACTACTGCAGAAACATAAACTCCCAACCCCTACTGGTCTTTCCTTGTGGGACTGGTAGTTTCTCCTCTTCCAGGGATTCTCTGAAGGTCTGCCCAAACCGAATAACTAAAAGGGTGGAGGTTGTTACAACAGTGCTTGGGAGAGGGGGGCAGTTGAGCTGGCTGAAGAGGAGGGAACTGCTGCTACAAGGACACCTTCCCACCCCTCAAGCATTGACATTGTTGTGAGTAACCCTCCCTCCCCCCCCCCTTAGTTATTGGAAAGATCTCCACAGAGTCCGAGAAGACACTGAAAAACCAGTGGAATGGGGGAATCCCCCCCTTATTAAATTCTTATTTAATAAGAATTTAAAGTTGGATATATATTGGAATTAATAAAACTGAATGCCCTTTGGAAGGAAGGGGGGCAAAACATTAATTCCAATCTGGATATAAATCCTATTGTCATTCGCACATCCCATTGCTGTTCCCTCAATTTCTTCCAAAGGGCATTCCATTTTGTTCATTTCAAGATGCACCCAACTTTAAATTCTTATTAAACATTTATAAAGCATTGTCCCCAGCTTCACTGTTGCACCCAACCTGCAGAAGAAAAGGGTGGAGGCTGAAAGACCAAGGCAAAGTGTGGCCCAATTTACAGCCTAAATTGTAAGAGAGCACAATAGGTGAGACTGTCCAATGTGTTCACAGCTTACATGGCATGGATGTTTAACTTATAATTTCCATGCTTTTGGGAGTGTGATTGAATTTGTAAGGGCCTTAACTTCTTTCTTATACAGAAGGTTTTTGAATATATATAACAAGTTATTTCAGCCTGAGAGGTATAATAATTCCACTGAGATGCAGGACCACAGGAAGTGACAAGAGAGATCATCAAAACCTGGACATATTTATTCCTAGGAATTGTTGTTTGTTTTACAAAAGTGAGCCAAGGTGCCCAGTGTCACAGACAGGATGCAGAGCTGGGTGGACCACTGGTATGACCCAGTATGGCTCTTACATTCTTATGTTTTTAGCCTTACTTCCCTGCTCTGATTAAGTTGACTTGTCATGTAGGCACATACGTTTAACCACAGTTATTAGTGGTGGATCAGGTATTTGTTTTCCTGCTGGTGAACCTTTCAAAATAAATGCACTAGCACCATTCTGTTTGGGATCTCCAGTCCATTGGTCCTCTATTATTGTTGGTCATTATACAAGCCTCTAGTTCGCTTGAGAACAACTATTCCTATTGAATGGCTGTCTTCAGCATCTCACTTTATTATTACTTTTCTTTCCCCTGAGCTTTCAATAACCAGCTATCGTAATAGCCTAGAGCAATTGTAGTGAACATCAGAAGACACTGCAATCATATTAGCAATCCCTAAATTATTCAAAGCACTTTCTAGTAAAATGGTGCTGCAGGACAATGAAAGCAAAAAATAAATCCCAGCAGATTAGATTATATTTTCCCCCATTTCTGTCTGTAATTATTTCTATCAGATAATTTATTTGCTATGCAAGCTTACCTTCAAAAGCATGTGTGTAAAAAAGAGAAAAGGGAAGAAATCCTTTGTAGCGCCTGCACATGATTAAACAGCTTTAACAAAGCATAAGGAATAATAATGATGAAGACCTGTCAAATGAAATTTTAAACGCTTTGGCCTGTGCATCAAAAGAGTGGCTGGTATTAAAAAGAATCTATCACATTTCTCATAAAGAAAAGTAGATATTTCTAGCACCACCTCTTGGTGAAAGCTATTGTACATTCTCAGCAATAACACTGAAGTGGAGAAAATCATGTTTTCTTTCTTTTAAACGTTTTAACTACACTGTGGTTGTTTTCACACGGACACCCCTCCCCCTTGCACACGTGTGTGGGTGGGGGACACCCATGCGAACACTACTGCTGGTGCATGGAGGATAGGTGGGTGCCCGTGAGTGACGGGTGGGGATGGGTGTATGCTCCCGTGCTCCACCCACCTCCACCCATCACCCATGCATGGAGCAATGGGTGCCAATGCCCGATGCTCCCTGTGTGGAGATGGGTGGAGGTGGGTGGGGGTCTGTTGGAATGCATCCCATGCAACGCCCACCCACCACAGTGCCCACCAATCCCCCCACCACCACGCACCTGCACCTGTTAGAAAAGGGCTTGTATTTATATTGTTATATTAATATAATTCATTGATATAAACAGTGAAGACCATGATATAAATACAGATGGGTGGTGGTGGTGGTGGTGGTTGTGTGTGCCAGAAACCCAGTCAGAGCTGAAACACGTACTTACATTAATACCCATGGTTAATACCCATATTTTTGAATACCACACTGGGTGCCTGATGGGACCCGGGTACCAATCAAGTACCTGGAAACCCAAAAAGTCAGTAACTTCTGATACCAATTTCTTGATTCTCTGATTACTGATCAGTATATTGGGTCAGAAAGCCAAAATATAGGGATATGAATTTTGAAAAAAATCAGGACCAAAAGTTAATTGTCTGCAACCAGAAGTTGATTTTCTGGGATGGAAAATAAATAATTAGGTGTCAAAAGTTGGTAAACTGTTTTTTTGGGTTTTTTTAAATGAAAATTTCATACCAGAAGCTGACATTCAAAGTGTAGAAGTAAACATGCCAGGACATTTGGGTATGCAAATCAGGTTGCAATTGAGTACCAGTAACTTTGGGTGCCAGAAATTTGGCGGGTATACCTGTTTTTGCAGGTACTTGTTTCAGCTCTACCCAGCACTCAAATTCTGAGTCTGGCACTAAGACAATTTCAGACTTCAGGAAATCAGTGCTGGAATCTGAGCCAGGGAATCACACCAAGTAGTCAAAGGCAAATCAGGAAGCAAGGTCCAAGGCAGAAACAGAAAGACAGGAGCATCCAGTAGGGCCTTGAGCTTGTAGGCAAGAAGACTGTCTGAAATGTTGTGAAGACAACTTTATTTTTCTTGGAGGGGCCAAGGGAATTCCTTGAAGAAATGGGGGAAGTAACCTATGGAGCATGGCAGGCAGTGGTGTAGAAAGGCTGTGGTGGGACACAGCTCATGTCCCTATTATGGGCCTCTGTAAGGACAAGGAGGCAGGGTCTTCCATGTGGTGGTGGGGCATCCCTTATCTATGAAGTCAGCTTTGCCCCAGCTTTGCTCCAGCTACCACCCCAAGTCCACCAAATTCCACCAGAGTGGCAACAATTATACAAGGAAGTAAGTTTTAAAAGTGGGTGGGGGCGGGGTCAGCACTCCACCCCTGCCCACACTGAAAACTTCATTCTTGTCAGGACCCTTCATGAGCAGTCTGAAGTGGCAGTAGAAAGTAGGGATGGGGGAACAGAGACAAGTTCGGAAATTCGGTTCGGTTTGGTTCGGTTCGGTTCGAAAATCGAGTTCGGTTCGAAGTTTGGTTCAGTCGAACAGAGTTTGGAAATTAAAACCCCATTGAACAAAATGGAATATTATCTTATAGAGATGGGCGAACAGAGCCGAGTTCAGAAATTCGATTAGGTTCGAAAATCGAGTTCAGTGCGGAAGTTTGGTTCGGTAGACCGAACTGGTCGAGTTTGATCCAAACTCCAAACTTCCGAACCGCGTTCGTCCATCCCTAGGAGGAAGTTTTCAGACTAAATGGGGGCAGCGTGCTGGCCCTAGGGGTGTGCACCAGGGCCCCATGTCGCTTTTCATTTTCATTATTAAAATGTGTTGTTTTCATTTTCGTTAATAACTAAATGTCATTTCTCAGAATTGTTGTCATCATTATCGGTACCAATTTCAAATGAAGATTTTATTTTTGGTATAGGTACTGGTATCAATTTCATGTGCCAAAGAAGAATTATTGTCAGAAGTTGAACTCCTTCCCCTTCTCATTGTGATACAGAAAGAACTGCATACAATAATATATAATGTACACAATATGTAGTTTTATTTATATAATATATACAGAATCTAAGCTAAACCTAGGCTATACAAAATATATAGGGTAGGCTTAGCCTATATAGTACAAAATGTATTATACAAAATTTTGTATAATACAAAATATTCCTATCCTTTAATCCTGAAATATATAATAAAACAGTCTAGTATCTATCTATCTATCTATCTATCTATCTATCTATCTATCTATGGACAGGGGGAGACAGACAGGGGAAGGGAAAAGGAAAACTCAGAAGTATATCGACTATCTCTAATCTCTGTGTGTGTGTGTGTGTGTGTGTGTGTGTACCTAAGGAATAAGGATTGGGTGGTAGGGAAGGGAATAAGGGATGTATATATGGGAGAATACCTAGTGCAAGGACCAGCAGCTTCTGCAAATGCAACATGACAAGCAAGAGAGCTAACACAGAGTGAAGCAGCCCAGCCTTACAATATTAAGGGTTTCAGTGCACTCCCCCAGAGCCCTCCTGATTGGTTCTGGGAGCAAGAGGCATTGGTGAATCACAGGGTGCCATTCAACTGCTGGGATCTGCTTGCGCTGCACATTGGCCAGAGATACATCCATCAGGTCCTTCCCCTCCCACTTCAAGAGTTCAATACTGTTTATGGTTCCGAGAAGTCTGCTCCCTCCTCCCCGCTCCACATTTCCCTACAAAAAACACCTGCCAGGCAATAACAAAATCAATAATGACTTTTGTTATCACTATTAATTTCATTATTATTTTTGTTGTTTTCGTTATTGCAATAATGAAAACAAAAATGACAAATTTTGTTTTCATTATTAATATAACAAAAATGACATGCACACTCCTAGCTGGCCCTGTTTCCTCTCCCTCGGAAAATTTCCTAGTAGCACTCAGGTTGCTTGCAAAGGGGGCTCCTTAGAATCTGGACCCCATATTCAATGGAACCCCTCATTCCATAGTAGCTTTGTTCCTGTTAGCAGGGGCTCTTGGAAAACCCTAGAGTTTTCAAGATTAGATCCATGCACCAAGACTTGAGTAACCAAGTGGTCAAACTGCTTGCCCACAGGGCTCAAATTCAAGCCCCACCACACCACTGTATTTTCACATTAGAGGGTTGTCAGATATCCCTTATTTTGAGAGAACTTCCATCATTGAAAAAATCCCAGAACACATGGTTCTACAGAATATAATGGGTGCGTCCCTTATTTCAGAAATCCACCATTCTATACTGTCTTTCACCTTTGAAATTTTGATCTGCCAACCCTAATTGTGTAGCTGGTGTAGTGTTAAGTATAAAAAACAGAGTGGCTATATAGTAGTGCTACTTTATACTACAACTACTTAAGAAGTAAGATAACCTTTTCTGAAAAATACCATTAAAAATTATATTTTCCATTGAAAAAAGAAAAAAAAAACATAACTATCTCTGGCATTTTGAATTGTGACATTTTTTGGGCTAGCTTTAATGAGGCTGAAAACTGGGACAGACTTTTCATGGGAAAAAATTGCAAAAAAAATATAAAAATTTAAATCTCTAGACTATTAAATCTTCATAGAAAAACAAAAGTAGGAAGAAATTGACTAGCTGAACTTAATATTATAATGTGACACTTGAAAATTCTGATAGGCTTATTTGAAATCTTAGATAAAAAAAATAAGAAAAGCAAATTCTTGCCAGATATGATTACACTTCTTTGGCATCCAAGAATAGAATAACAGAAACTGTTTTTCTTGGTTTTGAATAACTTTCTCTTCTCATATGGTGATAAAAAGTAGTAATGTACAGAAAGTGATACTGTTAACATATCTACTTCCATTTGGATCAGTTGGATCAGTTACTATTTGCATAAGCCAATATTTGAAGGAGTACAGATACATTAGGCAATGTACATTGGTATTTTTATTTATTGAGCTGAAATGAATATCTGTGGTGAATAGTATTATTATTATTATTATTATTAAACATTTATAAAGCGCCAGTAACAACCTGGCGCTGTACAGAACATATAATCAGCTGCGGTCCCTACCTGTGGCTTACAATCTAAAAGACAAGGAGGGGGAGACAAGGAGAGGGGACAGCGGGAGAGACATGGGAGAAGACAAACAAACATTCAGGCGGATGCGAAGTCTCAGGTGCGTGTACTTGGCTTGGTTACAAGGTGGTCGGTAGCAGCAGTCAGCAGAGGAGGGCTGACAGTAAGAGCAAGGGGAAAGACTAGAGGGCATTGGGAAAGGCAGCATGGAAAAGGTGGGTCTTGAGGAGGGATTTGAAGGAGCGGAGGGAGGAGGCGAGGCGGACGTCGGCAGGGAGGGAGTTCCAGGCATGCGGGGCAGCGAGGGAGAAGGGACGAAGGCGGTTGGGCGAGCAGGAGAAGCGAGGGAGAGCGAGGGAGGGGACAGCGGAAGAGCGGAGAGCGCGCGCAGGAGCGCGTAGGGCGATTAGGTCCGAGAGGTAAGGGGGAGCTTGGTCATGGAGCGATTTGAACGTGAAAACCAGGAGTTTGAACAGGATACGTTCAGGAAGGGGGAGCCAGTGAAGGGAGAGGAGGAGAGGCGTCACATGGTCGAAGCGACGGGCAGAGTGAATGACCTTGGCGGCAGAGTTTTGGATCGCCACAAGGGGGGACAGGTGGGAGCGAGGGAGGCCAGCAAGGAGGAGGTTGCAGTAGTCGAGGCGAGAGATAACCATGGCATGAACAAGGATTTTGGCCGAGGAGACAGATAGAAAGGGGCGTATGCGGGCAATGTTGAGGAGAGCGAATCGGCAGGATTTGGCCACAGAGTCAATGTAAGGTTTAAAGGAGAGGTGCGTGTCAAAAATGAAGCCCAAGCTGCGGGCACGGAGAACAGGACGGATGGTGACCCCATCAATGCAGATGGTCAGGTCAGAGGGAGAGGAGGGGGATGGAGGAAAAATGAGGAGTTCAGTCTTGGCCATGTTCAGTTTGAGTTGGCGTCGGGACATCCAGGCGGAGATATCAGAGAGGCAGTCGACGAGGCGTGAGCGGACAGAGGAGGAGAGAGAGGGGGTAGAGAGATAGAGTTGGGTGTCATCAGCATAGAGATGGTATTGGAACCCGTGGGAGGCAATAATTTCACCAAGGGACCGGGTGTAGATAGAGAAGAGGAGAGGGCCAAGGACAGAACCTTGGGGAACCCCAACCGAGAGGGGAAGGGAGGGGGAGGTCGACTCGGGGAGGGAGACATTAAAGGAGCGGTCAGAGAGGTAGGAGGAGAACCAGTCAAAGACAGAGCCACGGAAGCCCAAAGAGTAAAGGGAGTCCAAGAGGAGCGAGTGGTCGACAGTGTCAAAGGCGGCAGAGAGGTCAAGGAGGACAAGAACGGAGTAGTGGCGCTTCGATTTAGCGACAAGTAGATCATTGGTGATCTTGGCCAGGGCAGTTTCAGTAGAGTGGAGGGGGCGGAAGCCGGACTGGAGAGGGTCGAGGGAGGAGTTGGCAGAGAGGAGGTTCAGGCAGCGGGAGTAGACGACACGTTCCAGGAGCTTCGAAGCAAAGGGAAGGAGGGAGACCGGCCGGTAACTAGAGGGATCGAAAGGGTCCAGGGTAGGCTTTTTGAGGATGGGGGAGACAGTGGCATGTTTGAAGGCAGAGGGGAAGGAGCCTGTGGAAAGGGAGAGATTGACAACATGCAGAAGGGGGGGAGCGACAGTGGGAGCAATAGAGGTCAGGAGGCGGGAGGGGATCGGGTCAAGGGGGCAGGTGGAGGGGTTGGATGAAGAGAGAAGAGCAGAGATTTCCTGGAGAGAGGCAGGAGGGAAGGATGCGAGGAGGGAGGGGGGCGGGGGAGGGGGCGGGAGGGGAGCGGGGGGCGGAGGGGGGCGGGAGGCAATATCCCGACGGATCTTGTCAATCTTGGAGGTGAAGAACGACGCAAGATCCCGAGCAGCAAGGGAAGAGGGCGGGGGAGGGCAGGGGGGTTTGAGAAGGGAGTCGAAAGTAGAGAAAAGGCGGCGAGGGTCGCGGGAGAAAGATTCGATCCTAGAGGCATAATAGCGCTGCCTAGCTAGGGAGATAGCCGAGGAGAGGGAGGAGAGGGAGAATTTGTAATGGAGGAAGTCAGGGAGGGAGCGGGATTTGCGCCAGAGGCGTTCGGCAGCCCGGGCGCAGGAGCGGAGGTAGCGGATGGCAGGGGTAAGCCAGGGGCGGGGGTCGAGGGGGCGGACGGGGCGAGCAGAGGGGGGGGCAAGAGAGTCAAGGGTCGAGGAGAGAGAAGCGTTGAGAGCAGAGACAGCAGAGTCAGGGGAGGAGGAGGCGAAAACGGGGGGGAGAAGGGGGGAAAGATGTGCGGCAAACTCCGAGGGAGTAAGGGCCTGCATATTGCGGAAGGGGCGCATAGAGGGGGAGGCGGAGGGGGGTCGGTGGGAAAGGCTGAAGGAGCCGAGGAAGTGATCAGAACTAGGGAAGGGGTCAAAGGAGAGGTCAGTTAGAGAACAGTTTCGAGTGAAGACGAGGTCGAGGGAATGGCCGTCAGTATGAGTGGGGGAGTCGGTCCAGAGTCGGAGATTAAAGGAGGAAGCGAGAGAGAGAAAGCGGGAAACAGAGGGGGCGGAGGGCGTGTCAACGTGAATGTTGAAATCACCAAGGATAAGAGTGGGGATATCATCGGAGAGGAAGAAGGTGAGCCAGGATTCAAAGTCCGGGAGGAAAGAGGAGAGGGAACCCGGGGGGCGGTAGATGACAGCAACCCGAAGGTGTAGAGGGGAGTATAAGCGCACAGAGTGGGCCTCAAAGGAAGGGAAGGAGGAGGAGGGGGGAGGGGAGAGGGTTTTGAATTGGCAGTGCTTAGCAAGGAGCAAGCCCACACCACCACCCAGGCCCTCAGGGCGGGGGCGGTGAGAGAACGACAGGCCCCCGGAGGATAGAGCAGCCGGGGTAACAGAGTTGGAGGGCGTGATCCAGGTTTCCGTAAGAGCCAGGAGTTGAAAGGGGCGAGAGAGGAAGAGATCGTGGATGAAGGGAGCTTTAGCCACGGACGAGCGGCAGTTCCAGAGGGAGCAGGAAAAAGGCAATTGGTGTTTGGGAAGGCAGGGGATGCGGATGAGGTTGGGGGATGGGGTACGGACGGGTTTGGGCCTAGGGGGAATGGGTAAGGGGGGATGAGGGTGGGGAGGGGGGATGGGCGTGGGTGAGGATAAGGGGTAGGTTGGCTGGAGAAAGGCTGCTGGTGAAGGGAGAGGGAGAAGGAGGGGGTGCGTGAGAGAGGCTAGAAGGAGGGAGGTGATAGAGGGCGCGGAGGCAAGGGAGGTATAGGGAGGCATCATAGGTGTTACCTGTTCAGGTATGGGGGGCAGCCAGGCCTGCAGGAGCCGCGTGCGCGTGGGTGCTGTCAGGGGGGTGGCCCCTCGCTGTCCTCGCTCCGGCCTCACAACGGCAACAAAACGGCCGCTGCCCTTTTGTCGCCGCCCTTCGGGCGCCGCCCAAGGGCTGCCGCCCGCTGGGGGCGGGCGGGCAGCTTTGGCCTGGGGCCTGGGCTGGGCCCTCCCAGGGGGTGGGGCCTCGCTCACCTGCAGGGGATGAGCCCTGCTGTTGCTGTTGCTGTTGCTATATTCACCAATTTCACACATTTCGATTCAGATCAGATAAGGCAAACATTTAGTGCTGCTTCGCCAAATATCCACTTTGAATATTTCAGTTTGGCTATTTAGTTACTTTATATGGGTGCTATTACAGTAGCTAAAATGATGTAACCAAAATGTGAAAGTAAACAAATTGGAATAACCCAAATACTTAAATAAATGAAGCATCAGAACTGAAATAACCAATTACGTGGGTGATGCAAATATCCATTTCAATTGCAGATATCATTTGAATATTTGGAAGGCTATCAAAAATACAAGGTTTTTTTTGTATTTTATTCATTTCAGCTCTACATATATGCAGAAATTTGAACATTAAAAGTCGAAGAGACTATAGTAGATTGCAGGGGCAGATCCTACCTTGCCAACACCCATCAGGCTGCCTCGGGTTGCTGCTCTCGTCCGAGTCCACAGCTTCCCTGTGGTCCTGTGCGCCACATGGTCAGGAGGCTCTTCTAACCATCCCTCTCCAGTCAGTTCCTGGCTGCGCGCCAGCACCAATCAGCTGATGGGTGTTGATGAGCAGCCTGGGACCTTACTAGAGCCTCCCCACGCAGCACACAGGACCTGCGCAGGGAGGCAGGGGGAACGCCTCCTCCAGTCCTTGTTCCTCCCTTCTGGGGGTGGTGCTGGGCTTCAAGACGTGTGTGGGAAGGAAGCAGATGCCTCCTCCTCTTCCTTCCCCTCTCCCATGCTTCCCCTAGGTAGGCCAGAGGCAGGAGGGAGGGGAACACTAGAGTCACCCCCTAGCTCTGTCTAGTGAGCACATACCAGGCACCGTCCTGGAGAAGCAATGCTCTCTGGGGGATTGGAGAGGGACTGGAGAAGGTGCCAGGGGTTCCTTGGCTGTGATCCAGATGTATTGGCTGCCTTGGTGGAAGCCTCGGGAGCTGTATTTCTACTTTCTCCTCTGGTAAAGAGGGGAGGGAGGAGAGAGAGGGAGAGAGAGAAGAAGGTTTGGCCCAGGTTGCAGGCTGCTGCAGAGGACAACTGGACCCCTCCTCTGGGCAAGTATTATTAACATTCCTATTTAATTTATTTATTTATTAGATAAACAAAAAACCTAGTTTTACAAACTTAGTTACGGCAGATTCATACCAAGCAAACTTTAACAAATCTAGAAATTGTGCGTTAAGGCCCCTGCCTTAACTTTCACACCATGTAAGCAGTAAAGATGTTGTATGGCTTCGCATACTGTGCTCGCTTACAACTTAGGTTCCATGCACCCACACTTTGCCTTGGACCTTCAGCCACAATCCTCTTCCTTTGCAGGTTGGGGGCAACACTAAAGCTGAGCAGAATACTGTGTGTTTAATAAGAATTTGGGTACACGTTGACATTAAATGCGTGGAAAGGCCAATTAAAGGAATGAAGGAAACATTAATCCTAATTTGGAATTAAATTATATCTCATTAAGTGTTTCTGAAATAATTCAATGGAGATGCATCTTTGGGAGTGCGGGGGGTGCGGGGAGATGATGTGGAATGAGAAAGCAGCAGGGAGACACGGTGGAATAACAGGGAGGAGGTTATAAGGATGAAGTACAGGAGAATATAACTTGGTGGAATAATAGGAGGAATGACCTAAGAAATTAGTAGAATCTCGAGATCGTTGGTGATGTAAATGATTGGGAGGAATGATAGAGTATGGGAAACACTACCATCATTCTGTTAAGCACCATAGGTATGTCCTTGTTGTTCTACTCTGTTTTGCCCCATGTTTTTCAGCTCCTCTTCTAGGTGGTGTTTTTTGGGGGGATGTGGGGGGTGTTGTCATCTCACACAAAGTGTCACATTCTGTATTAGAGATGATCTTCATTATATTGGTCAGGAGTCTTGTAATTTTGGGGAGGTGATTGAAGTTTATTGGGTAGTCCAGACGTCTGGGTTGTGTGTCATCAGGTTGGAAGGTAGTAGACTAAACTGGGGGTGTGCTTAGGGGTGGAAGCTGAAATCCAAACTTTTCTATCTTCTAACACTGAAGTGGTGCTTACTGCGTCACAGTTATTGGGGAGCAAATAAGTAGTGGGTTAGAGTAGGTGCGGATCTGAAATAAAAGGAATTTAAACGTAAGGACATAACTTGTCCATGTAGTTGTTTGATGGTGGTATGCTGGTAATCACCTGTGTACTGGGGAGATGTATTTGATCTAGTGCCACAGAATGGAGATCTGAAATGTAATTGAAAAAGAAATTCTTGCCACGTTGGAAGTAGAGTACCGATGTAATACTAGACAGGGAGGAGCGTACCGTGCTAGCTTTAGTTTTGCCCCCAACCTGCAAAGGAAGAGGATCGGAGCTGAAAGACCAAGGCAAAGTGTGGGTGCATGGAGTCTAAGTTGTAAGCGAGCACAGTATGCAAAGTCATACAACATGTTTACTGCTTACATGGTGTAGAAGTTAAGGCGGGAGCCTTGACACACAATTTCTAGGTTTGTTAAAGTTTGCTTGATATGAATCTGCCTTAACCACAGGTTTTTTGTTTATCTAATTTGTGTGTTTTTAAAAAAGTAGATTAAAAAAGTAATTAGTGATTTGACAGAAGTTTCTGAAACCAAGAGATTGTAGTAAAATGTACATTTTTGTTACTTTCAACCCAGACCCCCACTCCTGCTCCCTCAGCCTCCTGTCCCCACAGAGCTCCCCTTCCTGCTTCCTCAACCCCCTCTTGCTTCCTCAGCCCACTCCCCACAGAGACCGCCCTCCTGTTCCCCCATCCCCATCCTCCGACACAGTTCCCCCTCCTGCTTCCTCCCCCCTTAGTCCTGTTCTGCTCCCTCCTCCCACAGAGCCCCTCTACTGCTCGCTCAGGTCCCTCTCCCCACAGAGCCCCCTCACCCCACAGAGCCCATTTCTGCTCCCTTAGCCCCCTCCTGCTCCATCAGCCCCCTCCCCCCTCCTGCTCTTCCAGCACCCTCCTGCTCCCTCCCTCTGTCAGGCCCCTGCTACCCATGGAGCCCCTTCTCCTGTTCCCCCAGCCCCCCCATGCTGCCTCCTCTGACCCCCACATGTCCCTCTTCCTGAAAGCCCCCCTTGTACTCCCTCAGCCTCCTTCCCCCAAGAGCCCCCATTCCTCCTCCCTCAGCCGCCTCCCTCCCAGAGCCTGAGCTCCCCTTCCCTCAGCCCCCTCCC
>QEPC01006515.1:541197-576191 GCA_003113815.1 Sphenodon punctatus | reverse complement strand
CCCTTAACCACCTCCCCCAAGCCTCCTTCCTGTTCCCCATTCCCCTCCTCCCAGACCCCCCTCCTGCTCCTCCATCCCCCCTCCTGCTCTCTCAGTCACCTCCCCCCTGAGTGTAGTATCCCTGGGGGATCTGTGGGCCCTGAGATGGAACTACTCACAATTCTGGGGAGCCCCTCTATTGAATGAAAGCATGCCTCTATTGCCTCAGCCCACCTTTCTGCCTCTCATGCGAAGGTTCCTGTCTGCCCAACCAGGTTTCTGCCAACGAAGAGAGAGAGAGATAGTCCACCCACCCACTGCTTGAAGGAAAGACATACACGATTCCACCCATGCTGTCACCGGCACTATATGGCCAGAGAGAGAGAGTGACAGAGAGATTACCATTCCCAGCTAGAACTAGGGAGATGGGAGTTAGAGGGGGAGACCTCAGCTAGGTATATCCTAGCTGCCACCAGCTGGAACCTGGAAGAACTCCCATCTGTACTGCACCCATTAATGCCCATCGCCCCATCCAGAAAACAGCAAACCTACTGTAATGAGATGGAAGATACCCACAACATATTATATGTGCCTGCCTGCCAGTGCCTGCCTGCGTACATCCCTGTACCACTACATACCTGCTGCCCTGCTACCACCTAGAAAAGAGAAACTGATAAAATGAAGTGTGCCCCATAGGCTTTAGGCTGTCATTCCACTATCCCCGATGCCCGCCCGTCCCAGGGACCATCAACAAGATTATGGGACCATCATTCCAGTCACTGGGGGCTGCATTCCATTCCATTGCATCCAGAAGCCCGGTGCCTGCATGCCAGCCTGCCCCCCTCCCCAAAAGCCTACTCCTCTGCACCCACCCACAGATGCCCGCTGAAGCTGGCTGCTGAAACTAAAAGCCCCTCCAACCATCAGCTCCCGCCACCTCCTGCCCACTGCCTAAGAGCCTTTCTCTCTTTCTCTCTGTATCACACCCACCCACACAAACACCATCCCTGCACCTCCTGGGGGCTTTCTGTTAGTTGAGACACTGCTGCTGTCACCGCACATCTTTGGGTTACTACGCTACTTGAGATGGCATGTGCTTCTGGAAGGGATCTAGTAGCTATATGAGATTCTGCCACCTGCCAGCCAGAACATCAGCACATAGGGAGGGATAAAAGAGAGAACATGTAAAATGAAGCTCGTAACAATAAATTTGAAAAGTTTACTTAAAACTATTTACAATACAAGAAAACAACAACAACAGCAATGACATTTAATAAAACAAAAGCAAACATGTAAAGGAAACTTATTAATTAAACAAGCTAAGAATCACTCAGTCTCTGCCACTGGGCCTGTCCCCCGGTATTTGAGGGAAAGGCAACAGGCCTTGGGGCAGCTCACAGTCCTGAGGGCTGGCAGCCACCATGGAGGGGTCCATCATGTCATTGTCCACAGCATACTCCAACACCTCTGTCAGTTCGTTATGCCATCTGCAGACTGCCTGGTGGTAGACCTGCACGCGGCACAGCTCGATGTAGACATACTGTCCATATCCAACCACCCTCTGCCGCTCCACCTGCACCGCCTGCATTTCTGCCACCAGGCACTTATCCAGGTCGGCAGAGGAGTGCTGGACCTTCTCCACATGGCCCTGGGTGAAGCGATGCAACCTGGACCGAAGGGCCTTGATCTTGGCATCCTCTGGGATCCCGGGGGTCTCCACGTTGAGGCTGGAGGTGGGGGGAGGGGAAGGGCTTATATGCCTCCTTTTCCTGGTCACCTTCCCCCCCTTTTTCATGCGCTGCAGCTCCACGGGCGCCACTGCAGAGGAGGCCTCCTCACTCGCCTGCTTCACTTGCGTGTCGTGAGTCCACTCTATGTGAGCAAGAAGCCCCAATGTGGTCCCCTCCCTCTGCCGCCAGAATATTTTTTTGCAGATCTAGAAAGAACAGAAAAAGATAGGAACATTAGAAGTGCCATACTGTGTCAGACCAATGGTCTGTCAACCCCTGCCTGCATTCTGTCTCCACGAGTGGATGGACTGGGTGGCCATCTAATCTCGCTCTGCAGGGGACTTCCATTCCTAACAGATCAGAGGGCAATTCATTCCCTCTTGTTCCAGTTCCCGTGACATACCTTGCATGTGGTGGTTCTGTCGCCCTTGAGGTAAAACCACCAGACATCCGACGACTGCTGCCAAATGTCTGGGGGTGAGGCTGGCGAGCTTCGCCTAGGGGGTCCGGTGATGGGTCGTCGTCCTAGGCCTGGTCCTGACAGCAGGGCTGGGCCCGCAGCCGGAATCAGATTCCTCTCTGAAATGGGAACACATAAGAACACCAAGTAAGTATCATGCATTTATGATGATGCCTCTAATCCTCCCTCCTTGGGGTGCTAGGGATGGCAACTAAAAAAAAAATAAAGCACGTGAAAATCCTGCCCCACCAGGGGTGCTAGGGATGCTAGATATTGCAATTAAAAAGCCCCTGGCTGGCACATGCAAATCCTGCCCTCCTTGGGGTGCTAGGGATGGCGATGCGAGATGTGACCCTGGCTGGAGGAATGAGACTTTCCTTATTTGGCGGTGCGCAGGGAATGGGATGGCAACTGGAGAGTGGAGACCCTTGATAGCCTGGCACATGTTTGGGTGGGGATGCTCATACCTGACTACTGGAAGAGTCCCCCACGCACCCACCCGCACGCCAGTGAGTTGAGCTCGCTCTAACTGATACAGACTTTCTTGTTTTAAAAGTAAAAAAAAAGTTTACAAACTTGGCAGGAATGGCAGTAGAACCCGCCGCTTCCTCCTCATCTGAAGATGAAGCCACCGGTGCCATGGGAGGTGTAGCAGGGGCAGCGGCCTCCACCTGTACCTCCTCCTCCTCCATCGGCAAATTGGCCCCCAGCCGGAGGATGTGCATAACTGCTTTCTTCATTGTTTTATTATTATTTTTTACAAAACCCCACACACCAACAGTCACCCACAACACACACCAACCACCCAAACACACAGCACAGCCAAACCCAACACAATCACAGCCAAAACACACGAACCAAGCAGCCACCGAATCAAACACACACCCACTAGCCTCACAGCTCCACACGAACTCAAATTTCCGGTTTCTGGCATGATTTCTGGCTTCCCAGGAGCTCGCAATATTTTTAGGCCGAACGCCAAATGCCAAACAGCCGAACCTGAACTTGGCGATCCACCCGAATGGCCGGACCCGAACGCATTAACCGAACGCGGCCAAACCGAACGACTGAACCAGAACTGCGATCTGTTTGCTCATCCCTATTTTCAGACTTCCCTCTCCTTCTGCCCCTGCTTTTCCCTCTTCCCTCTTGGTACCTCTGCTTCTCTTGCCTCTTTAACTCCTGTTCACCTGTTCCTTGTTAGCTGTCTCCTAGCCAGTTCTGTCTCCTTCTGCAGTCTGTCTTGTGTAGGGATTCTCTTCCCCCTCTCCCTTGCTAGGTCTAGGTTTCCCCACTCTGCCAGCTTTTCCTGCCTTTGGCCTTGCCCATGTTTATAGTACTATAGCCATATTTTCTCCTGTTGCCTTGTGTCTTTGGGCCCTGTTCCTGGTAGTTCCCTGTTGCTCCCTTTGTTCCCTGCTCTTTCCCTATCTTTGGTCTCATAGTCCTTGTTTATAGTTTCCCTTGGCTTCCCTGGTTCCTTGTTGCTTATGTTGCCCTACTTCTTGTTGTTCATGTTACGTTGGGTTCTTGTGTTCATGTAATATGGTTACTGAACCCCTTGCTCCTTGTTCCCCTTCACTCCCCTAGTCTTGGGTCCTAGTCTCTTGGCTCCTGTTTTCCCATTGCCCTCTTAGCCTTGGCTTCTAAGCCCTTTGTCTTTGTTCCTCTTTGCCCTTATTGCTCCCCAGTGCTCCTCTGGCTTTCGTTCCTACGTCTCTGGACTCTTGTTTCCCCATTGCTTCCCTAGCATTGGTTCCTAGGCCCCTTGGCTCTTGTTCTCTATTTGCCTCCCTGTTTCCCAGTGCTGCCCTAGCTCTGGGTCTTTAGTATCCTGCCTCTGTCTCCCTATTTTCCTTCTTGCTTCCTTCTTTGCTTCACAGTGCCTTCCTAGCTCTGGGTATTTCGTGTCTAGTTCCTTGTTCTTTATCGCTCTGTATAGCTCTCTAGCTGGTCCCTTTGTCTCTTGGATTTCGTTCCCTAGGGCTCCCCTTGCTCTCTAATGCTCCCCTAAACCATAGTTTTCTCGTTCCTTGCTTCTAGGTCCTTATAGTTTTCCTGGTTCCCCAACCCTTCCCTATTGACCTCGATGATGCTGCCATCCACCTTCATAGGCCAGAGTGCCTGGTGCTCATGCTGAGTATTCAGTCTCCAGGAGAGTGTAGAATTGCTGAGAGGTTTCCTTGTTGCTCCCGGCTCCCCTCTACCCATTTCCCCTTCTACCTGCTTATGTTGCATCATAGTTCCTTTCTGTTCCTTTGACCCCACAACCACTCACAGTGTAGTCCTTTTTGGGTATCCACTCTTTGGCCAGCGCCCCCTTGTACCCTGTCCCCTGAAAGCTGAATGGCTGCCGATTACCTGGGCCAATTACCCAGAACTTTGGAAATCAGCCGTCGTACCAAGAAGTAGTATTTCATACAGCCCCAATTGGTAATGAAGGGGGGAAGGAAGACACACATACAAGGATGTGAGGGTCTAAGCTCGCAGGGGACACCACCCCTCTTCCTTCTTAATTAGCTTTCAAAGTCACTGCAGTCTGAGTCATACACAGGGGCCAGTTTCTCCCAAGATCACCATCAGTATTTATGGATGTGGTCTAAAAGTTCCACCTTCAGACGCTCTTTCTGGCACCGGAGCTCTGCCCACGCACGCCAAATGCTGATGCACGTCCGGTTGCATGTGTGCCATGGCACTGCAACATCCCAGTGCCTAGCAACAGGGATGCCACACATATTTCCCTCCTGCAAATCAACGGGTGTTCCACCTCGGATCACTGGAGCCAGTGGTAGGCCCGGACACTAATAAAACGCTGTTGAGAACACGTCATATATACTTGTTTTTCAAATGAGCTTACATTTAGGGATGTTCAAAAGAACTCTAATTTTCATTATTCATTTTGTGTTTATTTTAAAAATATCATGTGTTTTGGTTATATTTCATTAGTCTTTCTTTCGTTTTCATTTTTACTTTTGTTTTTTATTTCCTTTGGTTTCAATGGAAACCATTGGTTTGTGGATCTATTCGTCTTATTTTTCATCCGTTTTTGATTAATCCTTGAAATATTATACCTAGAATGGAGAGCATTATTTGTTTCAACTTTCAGAATGAATAGTTAAAGGTATCTGATTTTATAAACAGTTGAAATTTTATTTTACAAAATTCTGTGTACACATTCCTGGCTTTAACATTTTTGTTTCCCATCCTATGTGGATGAAATAAAGTTTTCCTATGACTCTCCCCAATGTCACTAACCCTGATAAATTTCAGAAGGATTGGATAAAGGTTCCTTATGTTATAAGTGATTTACTTGTAAGTGCATTTCTGGCTGTATCACCTTTGTTTTCCAGCCAGTTTACATTAAATTTGATAGGCTTCTATCTCTGACTTTTTGGACCATGACTGCCAAACATGAAAAGGATCTGATAATGGGTCCCAAAGCTGTAAGTCTGCACAGCATCTAGATAGTATGATCCTATGCCAGTATGATCCTATGACAGGGATTCTCTTATGTTTGTCACTTTGGTACAAGATGTGTTTGTGATGCCAATTGGCCAGCAGAAATGTCACCCATAAATCATTCTCTGATGTGACCACACCAACCCCTCTCTCTTACTTCTTACTTGGAAGTTGGAAGCCTCTGCTTAGGAAAGAGCCAATAATGGATTTTCTTATGTCCTCTGTCACATTGCTGAAGGATCTGATTGTGATAAAAATTGACCAGCCTGGATGTGTGAACGTCTCCTGATTTCTCGGATGCTTCCCTCTGCCTTGCTACCTGAATTCTATGCCCACCTCAGAGCCACCCAGGATTGGTCCTGGAAAGGTGGAAGCATGCAGTAAGAGTGGCAGTCACATTTCTATCCCAGCAATGGTGTCTTTGAAATATCAAGCCAATTGGCCAGAGGATATATCTGTTATCTCTGCTGTTTGGCACAGGCTTCAGTCTGGGTGGGCACCCCAGGTGTGTGGGGGCGCCCGCCTCGAAGCCACCACCGATGGGTCTTCCTGTAAAGGTGAATGCATGCAGTAATTTGCCAGTAAATGTCTGTGTTTGTCAGTCTGTTGGGCTCCTCTTGCTACCTTCTACAGCTCCCTCCCCCATGTCATGACTGTCTCATAAATTTTGAACCCTTTATCAAATCTTTCTACAGTTTTAGCCAAAATGGTCCTGAACGTATGTGATATAATCTGGCAAATTTTCATGTAAAATGGAATACAAAGACATTACAGCCAGAAATGCCTTTAAAAGTAAATTGCTTATAACGTAAGGATCCTTTGTCCAATCCTTCTGGAACTTGGCAGAGATGGTATATCTTTGGGAGAGGTATACTCTTTTTAAGTTTCATCCAAATCAGATAGATTACAAAGATGTTATAGCCAGGAATGTATACAGAGTTTTGTAAAATAACAAAATTCTACTGCTTATAAAGTTGGATTCCTTTATCCAATCTTTATGAAATGTGGCACACACAGTGCTCTCTTTTGGTGGTAAAATCATGCCATGTTTTATCAAATTCAGATAAATAATGTGTCCTGGCCCACATTTTCTCCCCTTTGGCCCCCTTCTCTGCAATTGGGATAATCACGTAATTCTATTGGGTTCTTCAGTATTTTCCATGTGTTAGCTTAACTGAATTTTGTCCCCCACTCTACTTCAAATTGGGATCTTAAAGATTTTCCCATGCATTTTTTTCTCATTTACTGGTCTGGCAGGTTTCCACTTGCAGGAAGGACTGAAAGTGCTGTATCAAAGATGGGAAATCTTCTTCCTCCCAGGGACCAATTGCAGCATTTATGGTGTGCATTTTGGGGTAAAGCATTGGGGTTTCCCACATTTTACATGCATTTTGATGTGTCTATCTTTGAATACCACATAGTGGGTGCTATATGCCTGCTCCTGAACTGGGCATGCCTCCTTGTCCTCTGTAGAACTCTATGCAACATTTATTTATCTATTTTAAAAAAATTCTATCCCGCCTCTCCTGTTCCAGGCAGCCAGGGGTGGCTCACCTAATAAAAACACATACAATTACATAAACTCCATAATACAACAAAAGAGAAGGAAAACAGAACCAAACCCCGCCCCCAACCCTAAACCACCACCATCCCACCCTACACCCCATCTCCCTAACACAAATCTGGTGAAACAGCCGGGTCTTACACATAGGGCAGAAAGAAGGGAGATCCGGAGCCAACTGGGCCTCGGCTGGGAGGGAGTTCCACAGCCTAGGTGCAGCCACCGAGAATACCCTCTCCATAGTGGCCCACTAGGCCACATGGAGGACTTTGAGATGGGTGCTCCCGGCGGACCATAGAGGTCACTTCAGGGCAAGGGGAGTCAGGCCAAGGCTGTATTGGGCTTTATAGGTCAAAACCAACACCTTGAATCGGGTCCAGAAGACTATCAGCACTGCAGCCAGTGCAGATCCCGGAGCACTGGTGTAATGTGCTCACGGCAGCCTGACCCCACAAGGAGATGGGCCACCGCATTCTGTACTAGCTGCAATCTCCAAACCATCACCATGGGTAGTCCCACTTAGAGCACGTTGCAATAGTCCAATCTTGAGGTAATGAAAGCATGGATGATAGTAGCCAGGTCACTATCTGAAACATATGGCCGAAGCCATCTCACCAGATGTAATTGGTGGAACACACTCCTTGCCACAGTCCCCACCTGGAGGTCCAGGTACAACTGCAGATCGAGGAGCACGCCTGGACTGCGAACCTGGGCGGACGAATCCCATCAATGGTGGGAGCCACTTTCACTGCCTTACCTACTAATATCACCTCCTTCTTGTTGGGATTCAACCTCAGCCAGTTCACCCTCATCCAGTCCCCCACAGTCGCCAGACATTGGGTAAGAACTGAGACTGCTGGACCTAGGTCAGATGAAAAAGACTAGGTGTCATCAGCATATAGCCCCTACTGGAGAATTGAATCCCCTTATTTCCAGGGATTCGAACCCCATGCATGGGGTGGACGGACCATTACCTCCTTCAGGCCGGTCTTTTAGCGCGCCCCCTCCAGAAGGGGAAGGGACCAGTTAGGATGGTCCGCCCTCGGAGGCTGATGGAACCCCAGCGGTTCCAGGAGGTCCTGAGGGAGCTTACCCTGGATGTGGACGGTCACTCTGTGGATGAGCTGGTCCGGCATTGGAACATCTTGCTGGAGGAGGCCATTGACAGGGTGGCTCCGAGGCGCCTTCTGCCTCGGTCTCGTCACCGCAGGACCCCTTGGTTTACTGAGGGGCTGCGGTGTATGAAGCGTGTGGGCAGGAGGCTAGAGCGACGCTGGCGTCGGACTCGGTCTGTCTCCGATCGTCTTCTCCATAGGGCCCATTTGCGGTCCTATGTGGAGGCTGTGAGGACGGCGAGGAAGGAATTCCTCGCCGTCCTCATAGCGTCTGCGAAGTCGCGTCCAGCGGAGCTGTTTCGGGTGGTGCGGGGGCTGGTTAGTCCGGCCTCCCTCCGCCTGGATGGGGACTTGTCCCGGGCCCGCTGTGAGGAGTTTGTCATCTACTTCGCAGACAAGATCGCTCGGATTCAGGCCGATTTCGACGCTGGGTTGATAGCAGTAGGGGAAGAGCGCGGGGGGGCGGAGGGTCCGTCTGGTCCATCTTTATGGGGTGAGTTTCAGGAAGTGACGCCAGCCGATGTGGTGGATGTCCTGGGGTCTGTGAGGGCCACGTGTTGTCAACTAGATCCATGCCCGTCCTGGTTAATAAAAGCTTCCGGGGAGACGTTGGGGACGGTGCTGGCGAGGGTGGTGAATGCGTCCCTTCGGCAGGGGAGGTTGTCGCCTTGCTTAAAAGAGGCTGTGGTGCGCCCCCTGCTGAAAAAACCATCGTTGGACGTAGACGCGCTCGCCAGCTACCGACCTGTCTCTAACCTTCCCTTTTTAGGGAAGGTTATTGAGCGGGCAGTGGCGCTCCAGCTCCAGGGTCATCTAGATAATATCGGGCTCCTTGACCCGTTTCAATCTGGGTTCCGCCCCGGCTATGGCACCGAGACGGCGTTGGTGGCCTTGGTGGACGACCTCCGCCGGGAGATGGATGCGGGATGTTCGACATTTCTCATCCTGCTCGATCTCTCGGCCGCTTTTGACACCGTGGACCATGGGCTGCTGTTGAGACGACTGCGTGACCGGGGGGGTCTGGACGGGACTGTTCTTGAATGGTTCCGTTCATTCCTCTCGGGGAGGAGCCAGCGGGTGGTGTTGGGGGAGGAAACATCGAGCCCCCGCGCCTTACCGTGTGGCGTTCCGCAGGGATCGATCTTGTCTCCATTATTATTTAACATCTATATGCAGCCCTTGGGGGAGGTCGTGAGAGGGTTCGGGGTGCGATGTCACCAGTATGCTGATGATACTCAGCTGTACCTCTCGTTTTCTACCGACCCAGACCCTGCTGTCTCGGTGCTATCCCAATGTTTGGAGGCCGTGGCGGATTGGATGCGGCGGAGCAGACTGAAGCTCAACCCAGATAAGACGGAGGTGATGGTGGTGGGGAGGGCGAAGGGGGTGGTGGCCCCCCTGATTGGGGGGGTTTGCCCCCCTGTAGCTCAGCAGGTCCGGAGTCTGGGGGTCATATTGGACGCAGACCTGCGGCTGGAGCGGCAGGTGGAGGCAGTCGCTAAGGCTGCCTTCCGCCAGCTTTATCTGGTACGTAGGCTGCGTCCGTATGTCTCTGGCCCGGACCTGGCCTCCCTCATCCATGCCTTCGTCACCTCGCGGCTCGACTACTGTAACGCGCTCTACGTGGGGCTTCCCTTGTTCTTGGCCCGGAGGCTGCAGCTGGTGCAGAATGCGGCGGCCCGTCTTCTTACGGGGACGGGTCGCCGGGAGCACATTACACCGGTGCTCCGAGCGCTGCACTGGCTGCCGATAGTGTGCCGGGCCAAGTTCAAGGTCCTAGTAATGATCTATAAAGCCCTATACGGCCTTGGCCCCTCTTACCTTAGGGACCGCCTCGCCCTTCGCGCCCCGGAACGACTCCTGCGGTCTGCCGGGGGTGCCCTCCTGGAGATCCCCCGTGTTAAGCGGGGGGCCACGATGGAGCGGGCATTCTCGGTGGTAGGGCCGCGGCTGTGGAACTCCCTTCCGGAGGAAGCTCGCCTGGCCCCAAGCCTTTTGACATTTCGGCGAAACTGTAAGACCTGGCTGTTTGCCCAGGCCTTTGGGAGGGAGGGAGGGGGGGGTGATTTTTAATCCCCCACCTTTATATTTATTTATGATTATATGTTGCCCTGTTTTATTGATATGTTTTATATTTGTATTTTAAATGTTTTAAACTGTTTTTATTGTTGTTAACCGCCCCAAGCTGCATTGCAGGATGGGGCGGTATAAAAATCTATTAAAATAAAATAAAATAAAAAAATAATCTTGGGTCATGTGAAATTGTGTGTAGGCCATAGAAACAGGTGAAGAACAATCTTTCATACACCTACAGACATTCCTTTAAGAGTGAGCTTACCCTCCTTCTGGGAAGGCGTGATAGCAATATTGCCCCAATGCCCTCTCCCTCCCTTAACTCTAAATGGTCATAAATGGGTAGTCGGGCACCATGAGGCACTGGCCTTCAGCAGCTGCCTGATAGCAGGCACTTACAGATAGGTGGGTTCCTTTTGCGTTTCCATTAATCGCTCACTTATTTATATGATAAATACATTTTTATCTGGGAGGCAATTTCAACCAAATTTGGTAGAATAGCAGAGAAGCCAAAGTTAAGTTATTATCCAGTACATTAATTGAAATTCTTCATCATTAAAGTCAACGGGAGCTGAGCTATTGATTTCAAAGCCAGAGGATTTGCATCCTTTGTAATCACAGGTGCCAAAAAATAATTTACACTTCTATTGAGCATTGTCCTCTCTTTGTAAGCCAAACTTCATTCGTTTGGATGCTGGCTGCATGGGACTATTTGTTTTCTTTTATATTTTGCTAAACCCAATAACCCATAAAAGAGAGCATCGATATTTCATTACTTTCCACTTAGTTGATAGAGAATATAGCATGTTAAATAAATCATAATGTCTTGGATTGGGTACAATCCATTTGCACAGAGAGTTTTCAGGTCATGCAGCACTACTGTACCTTAATCATCACATATTTCCAAATTAAGCCAAATATAGGAAGTTTGCAAACATTTAGTTCTACTATACCATAAAGGAGTTGAAGGAAGGGCAATAAATGTCAGAAAAATTTAGCTTCCCTTCCAATATTCCTTGACAAATATGCTTTCTTTTGTACAGTCTTTGTGTTCATGAAGGTCCATAGAGGATGGTGGCAAGGGTTCTATCCCTTTATCACTCCGACACCAGTCATTAATAATGTCACCTTTTATTTTATGCCAGTCTTCTCTACAGAACCGGGGTTTTTTGACTGCATATTTTGTTGCTAAGACAGTGTTTAAGTTCGGTTGGTCTAGAGCATTCTGTTTGAAATGCATCGCATTGAATGTTTTACATATCTTGAATCTGATATTTGTTGTGAGAGAGAAACAAAACAATGTCCATATTGTTGATAGAAAAGGAACAAAACTGTTGATGCGGTGATAAAAAGAGAGTTTAAGTTGGAGAGGGAGATTTTTCCACTATGGAAATGTGCAAAGAAGTATGTTGTATATCAAGTTCCAATAGTACTGATCCAAAATAATGTAAACAACAGCTTAATAACTTCCAAAAGTCATTCATTATATTGAAATACGGGTTTATGGTAAATGTTCTCAACCGCACATGTCACGGCATGTCTTGTCATTGAAACTACAACCTTAAACTGCTCATTTAAAATGTCCACAGTTCTGAAAAAATTCAAAATGGCTGCAGACTTGAAATGTCTTGTTCAATAGTCCTTTGTAGGTCCTTTTCCTATGTCAATGCCATTGAACTTTAAGCAAAACCTTTGTCTCTTTGAAGTCATTTTAAGTGCATGTTGAAAGTTGAACATGCTCTTAAGCAGAGTTCAGAATGCCTAGACTGCTAAATGTCTATTTTTCAAAGCAAAATATCTCCTTATTCCAGAAAAGGAAGAAGTACTGAGAGCCTAATCATCCTGACCTTGTCATTTCTTTCTGTCAGTACAGACGTTATGTCATTAAATGAACTGGGATATATATTTGTGAAAAAGTAATGCAGACACAAAAATTTGCACACAAAACAAATTAGTTGGGGTGTAGCAATTGTGAATTCTGGTAAATTTTCCCGAAAGGATTCTCAGCATACTCAAAGAAAATATAACATGAACGGCTTAAAAAAAGAAAAAAATTTTAGAGGGTGAAAATGTTAATCCTGAAAATTAGTTCTGAAGATGTGGGATGAGGAAATTGGATTAAAAATGTTGGGATACTGCATATTTTTATTGGACCAATTTATGTTGGGAAGACCATGTAAGTGGTCCCAACACATCAATCCAGTTATAAGAATGATAGACTGAGCAAAATGTATAGCAGTATTCTGAACTAAATAAATTCAGAAGGTAAATTCAGCCTGATTATTTTCCAAAATTAAAATGTACAGGTTACCAATTTTGAGCCCATATCCATGAATCAAGGGAATTACATTTTTTAAAGAAAATACATCCTGGCTTCATCCTCGTGTTTATGAAAGAAAAGAAGGTCATTGTTCAATTTTAGAAAGACAACAGTCCTCCTACTGTAGAGAAACAGGAGACAATGTCAGACTTAATTGTCAGATTACTGTCTAATCAATGAATTCTCTGATTTGTGACCAACTGACAATACAACAAAATCAATGTGTTTATTCCGAGCACTTAGTCTGATGTTCTAAAGCATAGGAAGAATCAGAAGAAATTACAGCATTTTGCTACTCAAAACTCCTGCATACCAATGGAATCCTAGTTTGACTATCTTATTTTTCTGTTTGACAGAAGAAAGGTGGATAAATAGAATCCAAGTTATGTTTAATTACACCCATTTTATTATCATAGTTAATCAGTGTGCTGTTGCTCTCTCTAGTATCAGGAATGGTAATGGAATACAAAATACTCTTTCATGTCTTTTTTAGAATATTTGGCCTATATCTGTCATGGTATGCTATGTTTACTGATTCTGGGCTTATGGAACCATCCCCCCAGTCACTGCCAAACTAACCAGTTCCTGATCCTCAGGCTGATATTATCGGTTAAATTTAGAAAGTAAATATCCTCACTGCTTGAGGATAGGTTCTCTTATAATCAACACAGCCCTAGCAAAATCAACCACAGCTCTGGTAACCACATTACCATTAGAGTTCAACAGTCTCTGAAGTACCCAGACATTGGCTCTGGATTGAAGGTCTGCCAAAATTTTCCCAATATTTTATGCGGAGACCCGTCAGGGTAGGGCATCTCAGCAAGATATGGGACATGGTATTGACTTTGCCCAGATCACAAAGTTGGCAAATCCTCAAAACTTTGGGGGTGCCCTCCACTAAGGCCGAGGGGAATGAATTACAGCTTAATTTAGTAAATGCCATAGGACTGACCCATCCAGGTAAAAAGATAGTTGGAACTCGCCGATTGGAGCTTGTATATCTCAAGCTCAGGGGTAACCTGTTGGGAGGCCAGCAGTGACTATTCAGTTGCCAGGCTTGATCTTGCAGTCTCTGCTGGGCTAGAATCTTAAAAGCCTTAAGCCCAGTCCTTCCAAGAGTCCCTAACTCCAGCCCCAGCCGTTGGATTATCAATTTGACTGGTTCTACCTACGGGTCCAGCGGGCCACTCATCAGAGTCATAATTATAAGGGATTTGTCCATCCTAGGAGCTGCTGTTAACTTAGACCAATAATTTATCACCTGTTGCATCACTAAGATCTCCACTGGAACTGAGGCCATCTCAAAACGAGAGACCACCTAGGGGGGGACCTCCTCGGAATACCTAACATGGAGGCCAGAAAGCCATTTTGAACCCCTTCCATTTTATCAGAGAATGCCAAACCCCAAACTGGGGCAGCATACAAAGTCTGTGTAAAAACACAGACTTTGTATGCTGCCCCAGTTTGGGGTTTGGCATTCTCTGATAAAATGGAAGGGGTTCAAAATGGCTTTCTGGCCTCCATGTTAGGTATTCCGAGGAGGTCCCCCCTAGGTGGTCTCTCAGTTCCAGTGGAGATCTTAGTGATGCAACAGGGCTATTGCGGCGGATATCACACGACCTCCTTGATCATAATAACATTTCAAAATAGTCGCAACAGACTTCTTTGCCTGGTTCCTAACTTGCTCGTAATGCTTTTTCCAAGTTACGTCTCTGAAAAAATGACCCCCAAATACTTAAAGCAGGGGACTTGTTCTATAAACTTCCCCTTAATTGTCCAAGACCAGCACTTCCCCTTCTTTCCATCTCCTCCCACCAGAATCTTGGATTTGGAATAATTTAGTCAGTGACTCCCTACTACAATAATCCCAAAACAATTCCAGTTGCCTCTTTAGGCCGATGGCCATTTGAGACATCAATACCGAGTCATCTGCATAAAGAATAGTTGGGAGGTGCCTTTGAACCACCAGAGGGGTGTGGGTGTCTTTAGTGTTCATATACTCGACCACATCATTCAGGTACAGATTGAACAATACCGGGGCCAATTGGCACCCCTGCCTAACCCCTCTCTGTACCAGAATTGGGGCAGATAAGGACCCTCTAGCATCCAGTCTCACCTGCAGCGAGTTATCCAAATGAAGTTGAATTATCAAAAATAGGAGTCTAGGCTCCATAGCTAGACCTCCCAACTTCACCCACATACATTCCCTACTAATGGAATCAAACGCCTTTTTCAAATCCATAAATCCCAGGTACAACCTGCCCTTCTGGGCCGTATACTTCTGGATCAGAGAGCACATCCATAAGATATGATCCACTGTTGCCCTCCCTGCACAGAAGCCTGCCTGCTCAGGCGCTACCTGATCTGTTTCCTCTGCCCATGCTCTTACTTTCCCTAGTAAAAAATGGGCATAAAGCTTTCCTACTATACTAAGCATGTTGATTGGCCGGTAATTTGCAGGGAGACTAGAATTCCCCTTTTTGAAGATGGGCACTAAAGTGATTAGAAGCCAAGACCCAGGCACCATTCCAGATTTATTTATCTCTGTAAAAAGGGGGACCAAAAGTGCTGCCCACCAGTCTGAGTAAGCCTTTAATAGTTCAGACATAATTCCATCGAGCCCCGGGGCCTTACCTGACTTCAGGGCTAGAATAAGAGTTTATTTCTTCAGGGGTTACTGGGGGTCAGGCATCAAACCTATCACATGGTTCTATTTCAATACTGCGGCCGTCCACCAGCAACACTGCATATAATGTACTATAAAAAAGTTCTCAAGCCTGGGGGGAGGGGGGAAACTGAAGAATTTATTACAGTCTCCTGCCCCTTACTCAAGGAATGAATTAAGGACCAAAATTGTACTGAGTCCTTCCTCTGAGCTACCCTGTGCAATGCCTGCCACTGGGTCTTGCCTTAAGCTATCCTTTTACATTTAAGTAAATCTCTATAATACCTTCTCATGGTTTGTACGTGCTCTCGAAGGTAAGCCGAGGGGGCCTTCCCTAGTTTCCTCACTAAGCCTCTAAGCTTACCTCTAACACTCCTACAAAAACCATCGAACCAGGAGGGAGTTCTTATTGACCGACCGTAGGCCTCTTCCATTGGGGCCTCCCAGAAGGTCAGAGAGGTCACCAACTGCAGGAGTCTATAATATCTTGGAAGGTTGTTACCCTTACCCCTCTCTGCCAACATATGCAGTTCCTTGACTTCCTGCTGTTCAATTAGAACTTTAAAGGTTTCTACCAACTCTCCTGGACATCTCCTATAAATTCTTAACCTGTTCTCCTGGGACCCCTCACTAGCTCTATTGATACCCAGTTGGTTCCTCCAATTCCCTACCCATTCCAAAGTCAGCAGGATTGGGAGGTGGACAGTGTCTTCTCTCAAGATCACCTCCATCCTTCAGATGGTAGCAAAGCTATTACTAGGGGCCAGAAAGTAGTCTGCCACACTCGAACCATTCGGCGCATGGAGAGTAAAATTCCCCTCCATATCGCCTATGGGTATTTTCAGACGTGATGAGATCACAGTGAACCACGGTCAATACCCACATGGGGCCAAAGCGCCATGAACATTCGTTATGTGCCCACCAGATGTTCACCATGGTCGATTCCCACATGGGGTCAGTTTCAACCATGCTTCCGGGATCCCCGCCGGACAATCACCGCAAGTGTAGTCACACATTGCACCATGCAGCCCCACCCCCTCCCCTATTCCCCGCCGGGATCAGCCGGCATGTCTGTTGGATGTGCTGGAGTGATCTCGGAGGGGAATCATTTGGGTGATTCTGGGACGGGGCGAATGCCGCCTCGTCTCTTCTGAAATCACCCATTGACCACCCTGAGGTCAAACTCAACCATCACGGATTCCATAAGGTCCTTCCTAAGGCTCACATACTCATCTCTCCAGGTTCGAGGAGGGACTAGTAAATCACACCCATCATTTTCAAGATGTATTGAGCCCCTAAAATTTACAGGATTCCCCAACTGCACATTAAAATCTCCAGCCATATAAAGGGGAATCTGAATATATAAGTCCTCTGTCACTAATAAAATTAACCCCCCACTAGGCCTACCTCCCACTAACGAGGGAGTAGCCCTCAGGCTAAAAGTCATAAAACCGCTTAAATAAGCATCATTGGTATCTGTGACCAACCAGGTCTCCTGGAGTAAAATTAAATCAAACTGCCCTAAAAATAATTAAAATATCAAAATCCAGGCATCGTGCCCTCTAACTTGCTACATTCCAGGATAAGATGCTAAGCTTATCCTGGGAATTATAGGGGGGGCCCTGGGTAGTTAATAATTGCTGAATTTGATTCTTATTAGGGCTTGAAATGCCAACGGAACACCTACAAAGGACCTCTGTTGCGGCGACTGTCGCTGCTCTGAGGAATCAACTTCCTTCTGCAGGGGGGACCTACCCCATCCCTGTAGATCTTGTTCCAGTACATCGGGGTAGTCTCAGTTTCTGGGTATTATTGCCTCCTGGCAACTAACCCGGGGAATTGGAGTCAACTGGCCTCCCCCCTTCCTATATTTTCCTTCCAAACCCTCACCCTGATGGTCCGGTTGGATTGGTGAGACCAGGAAGTTTTCCCCTAATCCCTGTAAGGCAGGTCCCATTACAGTGTATTCCCCCCGCCTTGTGGGCCCAGATGTTGGTGCCGGGCCCCCACCGTGGATAAGTACTTTATCCCTAGGGCTTCTGCCTCCTGAACTGGGGTCACTACTCTTAAATTTCAGGGACAATAATTGTCTCTGCACAACTTCCAACCTCTCAATCAGCTTAACCGGGGTTATTAAAGAAGGTTGTGCCCCTAACAGGTATGAATCCTTAGATGTTTGAATCTCCAACCTGGCTTTCCTTTCCCTCACAAACTCCACCTCCACTTCCTGCACTATACTACCCTGCTGGTTCGAAGTCACAGGGTGGTCTGCAAGGTGGTCCCTTCCTCTCCGTACCTCCCGAGTGGTAGGCACCGACAGGGGCCACTCCTCCCCTGGCCCAACCCCCAGGGGCCCCTCCCAAGGGGAGTAAACAATAATACATTAAATATTGGGCCAAGAGACCCTTCCCCCTCCAAATAGATTAGGGGGTACTTGGTTAATACAATCCTGTGGCTCTGGGTGGAATTGAGATTGGGGGGGAAGATATCTGACCCCTGGAATACATTCATACTCCTTTCCTCTCAAACCCCTGGCCCGAGCTTCCCGGGTTAATTTCTGCCAGCTGGTTATTTACTGTGTTCATAGCCTCCTGCAGGAGGTTAGTTATCCGCGTCAAGCCAAAGTTCAGGGTGTCTGGAGTTAGTAAAAAATGATCCGTCAAAAAGGTTGCTCACACCCTGAACCGAAAGCAGAATATTGCTGCCTAGGCTGCTTCTGAGACAAATCTTGCCTACTTGTTCCCGACTCCAGGGTTTCCACGGACAACTGAGACTGATCTGCCGCCGGTAACCGGGAATAAGAAGCCGAGACCCTAGTACTATCTGACACTTGCTTAATAAAAACATTGTCTATTTTCCGTTGCTTTGCCAGATTTACCTTTGCGGTAGCAATCTCAAATGAGTCCCCTCTCCCTCATTTAGTATTAGCCATTGACAGCATCCCAACACTACCCCCCCCCCACAACTACCTCTTAAAACAAATTTGAGGGGCCGGGCCCGCTCTCCTGGGTTCTCCGAAGGGTGCTCCAAAGGGCTTGCACCCTTTTATGCATGACCCTTTGGTGCGCGCCCAAGGCGCGCTCCAGGCACACTGCCATAGGTTCACCAGTCCTTTTATTCTTATGCAGGTTGAGGCTCCGCCCCCCCATGCCGACTCCAGACCCCTACAAGCCTCAGCTGACAGGTAAGAATGGAAGCAGCTGCCACACCAGTAAAGTCCTTTCTGGGCAGACTCGGGCTCCAGGCACACTGCCGTAGGCTCACTAGTCCTTTTATTCTTATGCAGGTTGAGACTCTGCCCCCCACGCCGGCTCCAGACCCTGACAAGCCTCAGCTGACAGGTAAGTATGGAAGTAGCTGCCGCACCAGTAAAGTCCTTTCTGGGCAGGCTCGGGCTCCAGGCACACCGCCGTAGGCTCACTAGTCCTTTTATTCTTATGCAGGTTGAGGCTCTGCCCCCGGCGCCAGATCCAGACCCCGACAAGCCTCAGCTGACAGGTAAGTATGGAAGTAGCTGCTGCACCGGTAAAGTCCTTTCTGCACAGGCTTGGGCTCCAGGCCAGTTTATGGAATAGGACAACAATGTATTAAAACTACTATCCAGGCGAAGAACAAAAAATACCTTTATAGCCCAATGGAATGACAAAGAGGCAACATAGCTTGTGTTCTAATTAATTTTAGATGAAAATAAAATAAAATTGTAAAAGGCTAAAAAAAAAAAAAGAATTTGAAGCCCAAAGGTATCCTGACAGAAGCTAGAAAATGCCAGGTAACAACAATGGAATGAATGAAAAACAGCATCTACAAAAAGTCTTCATTACAATTTAAAATTGAATATGAAGTACATTTTATGGTATAATCTGTGTTTATATATTAACTTTTCTTCTCAAGCAAGGATAGAGAAAAAAAAAACTGGGTAATACTGATTTCAGTTTTAATTTACATTTCAAATACAACCCATTTCAATTATGCCTAATTGAAATGATTTATTGCCTTAAGTGGTAAAGGAAAACGCCTGCACCAAAGTGCAATTTCTTAATCTTTATACTGCATATTGTCCATGCTATTCATATTGTTTATTGTGCTGAAAGCAGAACTAACAGATATGCCTGTATGTCATGCCTTTTGCACATTTAACTTCTCAGGCTGAACTGAATAAAGACATGAAGAGAGAGAAAATACTTTCCTGAGCTGGAAAGCTGATGGAGTGAAAAGGTGAACAGCACCTCAGGAAGGTGAGCTGCAATGCTTTTTTCCAAAATAAGCACTGTTTAAGATTCGGGCTGAAACTCCGTCTTCTGAAAACTTCTCAATTCAGCGAATATTACAGTATTCAATTTGGAAAGGTCGTATTCCGAAGTTACAAGGACCAAGGTCATTCTTAGAAAAAAATTGGAACATTTTGGAAACCAACCACTGCATGCATGGGGGACTGGTGGACAGTTGATCTTCTTCTGGAAATGAAACGTCTTAGTGCCATATTTGGTAGGAGGGGGGTATGGGAGGGGACAGTTGAATGATAGTAAGCCAGATGTCAAGTTTTGATTGGCTGGCAAAGCCAAATGGCAAGCTTTTGATTGGTTGGCAAGGCAAAATAAAAGTGGCTGCAGCCATTTTGTTCATTTTCTTTGGTGAATTTGACTGTGTGCTGTAGTGCTGCTAGATCTGAAAGTAATCGGTTGGTGGGGAGGAGGGCATGGTCTGGTCCAGTATGGCATGGTATGGTTTGGACTGGCCTTTCCATAGGGCCAGTGCTGGGGGATGGGGGTTACATTTATCTTAACTATGCCATGTAGTTTTTGTTTTGTTTTGTTTTTAAAAAAATAATAATTGGATGCCACATTACTTCTAGCTCTGCCTGCTGCTTGGTTGGCACTTGGCACCATGAGGCCAGAAGGGTCTCTCTGCCTGGCTTCACTTCCCCTTGCCTGGTCTGTTCAAGTTACCAGTGCCACAAACCAAGAGGGTGCTCGGGGGGTGAAGTGTGAATGTCTGGTTTCTTAACTGGTTTGCTGCTGGAAGTCTGGTTTTCTGCTCTCTGGTTTGCTGCTGGGAGGGCAAGGAGGACCATGTGCTCTCCAGCTCACACCCCGCCCCCCCAGCCCAGACTAGAGTGATCTTGCATGGGAACATGGGAGGAGGTCTTTTCAAGTTATCAGTGTCTGATCTGTTCAAGTTACCACCAGTGCCACAGTAGCAATGCCATGCCAAGAGGCTAGCCCTTTGCTCCATGTACCAGGGCTCCATGTCGTTTTTCATTTTTCATTATTCTTTTTGTTATTAAAATGTGTCATTTTCATTAATAACTAAATGTCATTTTCCGTTATCATTATTGTTATCGGTATTGGTACTGATTTCAAATTAAGTTTTTGTTTTTGGAATCATTATTGGTATTGGTATAAAAACAGTATCTAGTTATACACACACACACACACACACACACACACACACACAAACCGCATCTAAGCTAAACCTAACCTATGTATAATACAAAATATTCCCATCCTATAATCCTAATATATAGAATTAAAAAGCCTTGTATCTAAATACCTAATCTATATATATGCAACTAATATCTATATCTATATAATATATGGATGGGGAGACAGATTAGATAGATAGATAGATAGATAGATAGATAGATAGATAGATAGATAGATAGATAGATAGATCATCTAATATTACCAAAGGGCCACACAGAGACCAAAAAAGTTTGTTGAAACTTAATTGGTAAATTTGATTTGCTTGGTAATGTAGTCTTTGGACTTTCTGTGGTTGGTTGTTGTGTACATTGTGTACACCCTGATAGGCTAGGCAATTAAATGGCTTCAGTTGCTACACATGACAACACCTGCTGAGGGGCTAAGCTGGTGCCAAAGAGTTCCAAAATTATCAAATCTTTTCAAATTTTTCTGAAGTTTCCGAAGTTTCCAAACTTTTCCAGCGTCTTGGACTTTTGTTTCCGAAGTCCAGGGTTTCAGAAAGAGTAGTGAAGTGCCTCCGAGTACCCGGACCGACTACTGGGAAATTTGGAATTTGGTCCGAGTACCTGGAAGTACTATTCAGTTCGGCCCTACTTAAGATCCAAAATCAGTAACCAAATCCTTACATAACTTAAGATCCAAAATCAGTAGCTAACAGCTAAGTATATGTGTGATAATATAGTGCAACATTATGCACTAATGGTGCCATTGGCTGTTGCAGAATAAATAGGGGCAGCAGTGGATTAGAAATTCTTGGGGCCCTGGGCTCAAAGTTCATGCCATGATCACTAACCTCAATAGTACTGCATCCCATTCCCGCTTTTTACATTGCAGTGAAGGCAGGGAATAGTCTGTTTTCAATTTTAAAAGCATTTACTTCTAATAATTATTGCAGCTCTAGACCTTCAAATGAGCTTTCCATTTGCCTTTATATTGAATTCCCAAGGCTTTAGTGTTCAAAGTGCTTTATAATTTAACTAGTTTGCCATTAAATCAAAATTGTGACTGAGATTGGCCATTATTATTTCCATTTTACAAGTGGGGAACAGAGACTAGATAGGTTCTTGCCCAAGGCCACAGAATAAGTTCATGGCTAAGATGGGATTTGAATCCTAGGGTGAAAACAGACATCACAGTGGTGAAGTGGTTCCCTTACACAGGGACAAACCACTGCACCCAGTACTCCTCAGGTTGGTGGGGAGGGCTGTTCACACATCCAGACCAATGCTGCTTGGCAGGATCAGGCTGGGGAAGAGCAGGCACCAAACAGGAGGTCACTTCTGGGGGCTCCTGCCATCAACTGTTTGGTGTGCTCACCTAGCCCACCAAACAGCTGATGGGGCACTCTTCTCACACACTTCTATTTTCACCCCTAGTCTCCCAGGACGAAATCCAGCACCATACCCATTACGGTACAATAGCTCTGTGTTCATTCCTAGTATTTATGTCTCCCTGTAATATTTATAGCAGCTTCAACCTCTTGTATGAGCAAAACTATGGAATTTAGTAGATATAAACAAATATTTTTCATGGAAATGTCCTATAGTCAGTGGAAATTATCCTCAAAAGTTAATACAGAGTAATTACTTAATAAAGTAATATAATCCTCACATGAGTTATATGCATATAATTCATAAGCATTGAATTATTGTATGTTAGAGACATAATTTCCTACATAAGATAGTTTTAAAATAGAAAAGAATCATATATATATATATATATATATATATATATATATATATATATAATTTTATAGTATTCTTTTTATAAGTCATTAAGGTAAAAGACAATTATTCAAATGATGCCTTGTATGTATCTGACTTGAGGGAAACCAACCTGTAAGAAATATCTCTTGAGGACTAACTATCTGACTAAATTCCCATGTTTGAGTTGATGCTTAGAGACAAGTAAAGGCCGATGTCAAAGTTCTGAAGGCCAAATTATGACAAACCTTTAGTAGGTTTCGTTTAAGAGCACGGAACTTTGGACTATCTATCAACTCCTGTGACTCAACTGTTTTTGACAACCTATGATTTGTTCAGTCATATTGCATTCATGTGATGCTCTCTGACAAAGTCAGGAAACATCCCACTGGGATCACAACCAAAGAAGCAGTCACCTTTACAAAAAAAAGGGACAAATCCTGGCTCCAATGAGCACACAGCTGGAATAAATGGTCAGGAAAATGGTCTCAAAGAAAGACATAGATCGGGGGGGGAAGGAAATAACCCCTAGTCTTCAACTAAGCTTCTTGCAAGGGGCCTGAAGGTGTGTTGCTGAAGGGAGGGGAATTGTTGCTGGAACACCTGGGCCTGCCCCTGCACTCCAGGACAAGAAGCCACAGCTCCCTTGCAAGGGTCCTCAAGGTGTGTTGCTGAGCGGGGTGGGGGGGGGGACTGTTGCTGGAACACCTGAGCCTACCCTGCCCTCGCCCTCCAGAACAAGAAGCCACAGCTCACTGCAGGCAGCTGCCTGTGACAACAGTTAAAAGCCAGTGCTAAAGGTGGAGGCTGTTGGTGTGCTGTTTTGTGGGCCTGTTGAGGAATGGGGGTGTAAAGTTATGGTGGTTTTGTTTTTAATTTGGTTTTAATTGGTTAATAGTATTCCTGTAAGTCAGGGTGGTGTGTGAGGGGATATGGTGAGTCAGGGGGGAAAGGGAGTATCATGACCCCCCTGTGAGATGGGAGTTATGGACCTGTGAGAAGGGGTTGGGAGGGTTAAACAGGGAATGTGGGTAGAGTGTGAGAGCGGGGTACAGGCCTGGGGAAGTTGGGGAGGAGGGAGTATCATGGCCCCCCTGTGAGATCAGGGTATGAGCATGGGGGAGGAGGGTGGTAGTGTGATGGAGGGTGGGTGTGGGTTTCCCCACCGGCCTTTGCTGCAGTTATGCCTCCAGGGATGCTGGGCTTGGGACATGATTTCCAGCCACCCTTCCCCCTAAAAAGCTGTTTGCCCTTTGACGGTTATTATGTTTGGAGGTTTGGGAGTTGTCATCAGTAGCCGGAGAGGGAGGTCTTTTGGGGGGAAGGTAGAGAGGTCCAGCTTTTGAACCAATTGGAGTTATGCTGGGTATGGGGGGTGGTATGGCAGGGAGGAGAAGAAACACTATCAGGGACATCGGGAGAGGTAAATCGTGTCAGGGAATCAACTGTGCAGCATATGGTGAATCAACTGTCTCGCTCCCCTTCTGTCTCAAGATATTTGGGGGTTGAGGCTAGTGGGGCCTGTGATCTGAAGCTGTTGCTGATTAATGCAAGGTCAGTGGCAAATAAAACATCAACCATCTTTGACCTTATTCAGGATGAGGCTTCTGACCTCATATGCATTACAGAAACCTAGCTGACCTATTTTTCCCAGTTGGTGCCAGCTGGGTACTCGGTGCAGCATCAGCCTAGGATCAGGGGCTGGGGGCAGAATGGAGTGGCAGTGATCTATAAAAACACCTTGGTCTTCCGTAGGAATCTGGTGCCTGACACATTTAATATAGAGTGTGTCCACCTGGTGTTGGATTTGGTTGGAGATAGTTTGGGGATTCTCTTGGTGTACTGACCACCCTGCTGCAGAGTTGATTCCCTGACTTCTCTTGCTGAGGTGGTCTTAGAGGTGGTGTTGAAATCACCTAAACTTGTTGTTTTGGCTGATTTCAACATACACACTAATACTGATATTTTAGGGGTGGAGCAGGAGTTCATGGCTGCCAAGACAACCATTGGCCTATCCCAGATAATAGCTGGCTCCACACATGAGGCAGGACACACATTGGTTTTGATGTTTTGAACCAGCCTGGAAACAGCGGTTCTAATTATCAGGATTTTTGCTGAGACACCATTTCCATGGTTGGACCATTACCCACTGAAGGCCTAGATCCCTACCTCCCTGACTTCCTATGCCCTCATCAGGGTGGTGGACTGGTTAGCTTGAGAGACTGATGGATCCAATTGGTTTCCAGAACTTTCTTGGGGAGAGTAGTCATCTCTCTCATGATGGCTACTCTTTCAATGGCCTGATTGCCTTGTGGAATGACAATCTGACCATGGTCATCAACATGGTTGCACCCTACTGTCTGTTTCCACTGCTGTGACAGCACAGGTCCCCCTGGTATATGGAGGATTTGAGGCAGCTGAAATGGGAGGGTAGGCGGTTGAAGCACAGATGGTGCTTGACTCACGATGAAATTGGCTGACTGCAGTAAAGATAATTTTTGAAGGACTATGCCATGACTGTGATGGTGGCGAAGAAGGCTTTCTTCTCTGCCATCATAGCATCTGCCAAGTCTCATCCAGCAGAGCTGTTCCAGGTTGTGAGGTCTGGTCAATCTGGCCTGTCTCCACCAGGAATTAGAATTTTCTACAGCACGCTCTGATATTTGTATTAATTACTTCACAGACAAAATTACTCACCTTGTCTCTAACCTTCCCTTCTTAGGGAAGGTTATAGAATGGGCGTTTGCCCGACAGCACCAGGCTCATCTTGATGCTATCTGGTTCCTGGACCCATTTCATTCAGGCTTTCCTCTGGCCACGTGAGCTACTCAGGCAGGTCATCTGTTTTTGTGCCCACCAAGTCCAGCATGGGGGGTCGCCATGGCAGCCATGGTTGCCCATCATGGCAGGGAGCAGATCACCAGCTGCAACCTGGCAATGGAGCCAGTTGTACATTGCTCCCCATTCTCTCCCAGTCAAGTCAGGCTACAGGGATGTGTGATCCTGCTGCCATAGCTTTCCTGACTGGGGGTAGCTCTTACCCACCTCTGGGTGGGATGACAGCTACCTGTTATATAAGTTAACACCCATAGCTGTGAGGCAGCTATGCTTGCCCTCCTGAGGCAGGCAGGGAATCAGGTCCATTTGGTAAAACATTTGGCAGGCAGGGATAGAGGTGGTTTGATTGGGTTTTTCTGTGGGATTGTGAGGAGGATGTTGGTTTGAGGGGAGGGTATGGGGGGTTTGATGGGGTAGGATTGTGATGGGGTTTGGGTGTGGGAAATGGGGAGGTGGTGTTTGGGTGGATTTCGTTGTGGGTTGTTTGTGGGTTGGGGGGGTTGGGGTTGCTTTATATTTTAACTGTTTTTATTGATTGTTTTCTACATGTTTTTATATACATTGTAAGCCACCCTGAGCCTTATTTAGGGAAGGGCAGGATAACAAGTCACCAAGGCCAGATGGCATTCACCCCAGAGTTCTGAAGGAACTCAAATATGAAATTGAAGACGTACAGTAAGTAATTTGTAACCTGTCACTAAAATCTGCCACTGTACCCAAGGACTGGAGGGTGACAAATGTAACCCCAATATTTTAAAAGGGATCCAGAGGCGATCCTAGAAACTACAGACCACTAAGCTTCATGTCTGTGCTGGGCAAAATGTTGGAAACCATCATTAAGGACAGAATTACAGGGCATGTTGACAAACATGGTTTAATGGGGGAAGAGTCAACACAGATTTAGTAAAGGTAAGTCATGCCTCACTAACCTGTTGGAATTCTTTGAGGGTGTAAATAAGCATGTGAACAAGGGAGACCCAGTAGATATGCAGATATAGTGTATCTGGATTTCCAGAAAGCATTTAATAAGGTCACTCATGAGAGACTCTTGAGAAAATTAAAAAGTCATGGGATAGGAGGTAGTGTCTTACTATGGATCAGAAACTGGTTAAAAGATAGAAAGCAAAGTGTAGGACTAAATGTTCTGTTTTCACACTGGAGAGATGTAAAAAGTAGTGTGCCTCAGGGATCTGTATTGGGACCGGTGCTGTTTAATGTATTCATTAATGATTTCGAAAAGGGTATTAAGAGTGAGGTGATCAAATCTGCAGATGACAACAAGTTATTCAAGGTAGTTAAAACACGAGCAGACTGTGAGGAACTGCAACAGAATCTTACGATACTGGGTGCCTGAGTATGTCAATGGCAAATGAGATTTAATGTGAACAAATGCAAAGTGATGCACGTAGGGAAAAATAATCCAAACTGTGGGTGATTTCAGAAGGGACATGGTGAATGTCCACTACAGTCAACCTCAGTCAAATTCAGGGGGTGGTGAAAGCACCGTGCATGTCTGTTTGCTCGCATCCAGATGTTCAACACAGTCAAACGTGACCCGGGGTGAAGCTAACCATGCTTCGTGAGGTCGGGGTGGGAGGAGGTCCAAAAATGTGGTGAATGGTCACCGCAGCAGGGTTGAATGAAAAGTAACTTCTGAACGGAAACCCGCAGTCGCGGTGGAAGAAATTGACCCCAGCCGCGGTCCCTTCTAGTGTAACACTACGGTCCACGTCTCCACTGCATGTCTGTTGTGTTCCCCTGGCCCATGTTCTCTCTGATTGTCCACGGGCAGTGGTCACGATCCTGTCACTTCTGTTGGGGCTGCACGTGTCACCACAGCCCGCAGTGAATCCGTTCACACCGGGGTGGGATTCACTGTGGCGAATTGGAACGTGTCACTTCTGAAATCACTCTATGCGTTCACAATTCTGGGTACTAAGCTAGGAGCTACCACTCAGGAAAAGGATCTGCGGTGGTTGTGGACAGTATAATGAAATACACAGCACAGTGTGCAACAGCAGTCAAAAAAACAAACAGAATGTTAGGAATTATTTGGAAGGGGATAAGAATAAAACTGAGGAGGTCATAATGCCTCTATACAAATCAATGGTGTGACCACACATTGAATATTGTGTGCAATTCTCATCGCTCCATTTCAAAAAAGACATAGCTGAACTAGAAAAGATACAGAGAGAGGTAGCAAAAATTATCAAGGGCATGGAAGGGCTCCCGTATAAGGAGAAGCTTGGTAGTTTGGGGCTTTTCAGTTTGGAGAAGAGACGACTGAGAGGAGATATGATAGAGGTCTATAAAATCACGAGTGGTGTGGAACTAATAAACAAGGAGCAGTTATTTACTCTCTCAGCTAGCACTAAAACTAGGGGACACTCCTTGAAACTAATGGGTGGCAAGTTTAAAACAAATATAAGAAAATATTTTTTCACTCAGTGTATAATTTGGTTGTGGAATCTACTGCCAGAGGCTGTGGTAAGGTCCAATACTATAGTTGAGTTTAAAAGAGGTTTGGACAAGTTTCTGGAAGATAGGTCCATTAGCAGCTATTAGCCAGACAGGATCAGGGAACATGGCGGGAGCTGGGGGAATACAACAGGGAATGGATCCCTCATTGTAACCTGTTGGGTGCTTCTCTCAAGCCACCATGATTGGCCACTGTCGGAGACAGGATGCTGGGCTAGATGGACCCTTGGTCTGACCCAGTATGGCACTTCTTATGTTATTATGTAAAAATTTAAATAATAACAAATAATGGGCATTTTTACACACACCTTAAAGTGCTGGTCTTTTAATCTTCTGGGTTTACAAGTCCACAAGTAAGTCCCAGATGCATTCTTCACACACACACTACCGTACCCTGAGGCAGTTCCCAGATGCATTCTTCACACAAACACTGCCCTGAGGCAGTCTAACGTAGCTGCAGCTGTAGACGTGAGGGGCTGTCATGGAAACCAAGTGACCAAAGCTGCCTGGAGCAAAGCAGTTTAACAGGAGAACTTTTTACACACAAATGTTCTGGGAGAAGTTCTATGCAGAAGATCAAAGAGCCAGATGTTTAAGATCTGGGTGATTGATTTAGACACACAGAAAGTTCAAGATGTAACAGCAAACATGCAGGAGAAATGTGTGTTTCTCCCAATAATAAATGCTCTCTCATGTGGCTTTACTCAGATGCTGAGATCCATTCTAGGTAGAAGAATACTGATTACCTTTTCATTGGCTCTCTTTTGCCTGGCCCTTTAAAATATAGGAGTGTAACATTTATTTATTTTTTACCTGTAGTTGTGGTGGGAAGAGGGAACCTGATTTTAGCACTTACCCAAGACAGCATTGCTGATCTCAAACTGAGCTCTAAAAATCGCTAGAAATCAGGACATTTAAAAGTGTAATAAATTTGTGGTTCGTTTTATGCGCTTTCTGCTTTCAGAGCCTCCAGGGTGTACTAAGTTTACATTTCTAAGCTCTTCTCTGCAACCACGTTGCTAAACACTTTCATTATATAAAAATAAGCAAACTGAGATTCTCCCATAATGAGATGACTTCCGGAACTGGACTTAGAAGAAAAGACATTAAATATCATGAGGCTTGTAATAAAATACTGGAAAAAGTGTCTTGCTACAATGACTGATATTGGATGTTTTTACACACACATTTCTCCTACATGTTTGCTGTTACATCCTGAACTTTCTGTGTGTCTAAATCAGTGATCACTCACCGAGATCTTAAACATCCAGCTCTTTGAACGTCTGCATAGAACTTCTCACAGAACATTTGTGTGTAAAAAGTTCTCCTGGTAAACTGCTTTGCTCCAGGCAGCTGTGGTCACGTGGTTTCTATGGGAGCTTGTCACGTTTACAGCTGCGACTACTTTAGACTGAAGAATGCATCCAGGAACTGCCTCAGGGCAGTGTGTGTTTGAAAAATGCATCCGGAACTTACTTGTGGACTTGTAAACCCAGAAGATTGAAAAATCCGGAACTTTAAGGTGTGTGTAAAAATGCCCATAGTTTAGCCACAATTCAAAATTCTGTTAATACGCTGATGCATTAGATTTTTGTTTCCATGGAATTGCTTGATCTGTTCTGCAACACTGATGTTTCAACTGCATTTTATTATTAAAAGAAAAGGATTTTTCTCTCTCCCATAAACAGAACTCTGTTATTGTGAGTCATATTTTCTGGTAACTTCACATACTTAGTTCTATTTCCCCCCAGATACACTTTAAAAGCAAGATTTTTGAAGTACACCCACTTGCATACAGAAATTTCTGTGCATGTCACCTGCATATAAGCACTTGGGGGTAGATTTTGAAAAGCAAAAATTCTTTTGATACCACTTAGGTATCAAATTTTGCTTGCAAGTCAATAGGAGACAGGTGCATAAGTGTCATTTTTACCTTGAAAATCTACCTCATGGTGTTTGATCCTGAGTTTTCAGAGCACTCCAAACTCCCATTGACTTTAACTAGAGACTGAGATATTTAGGGCCTATCAAAGCCTTTAACACCCGAAGACAAGCAACCATCCATCAGTGTAAATCCTGAATACTAGAACGAAAATGAATATCCCTTATTTATTCATATATTTGTTTCAGGGTTTTTGGGGGGGGGTGAGGGGGGGTTGTTTGTTTGTTTGTTTGTTTAGTTTAAGTCATTTTGGCTCAGATATTTGGTGGAATAACCGAATATCCAAAGCAAAATGACAGGTTGGAAATCCCAGAGAAGTCTGCATATCCAAAATGAACTACTCGCGCATATTTTAAATACTAAAAAGTCTATTTCTTATATCTACTGCAGGTGCTCAATGGCCCCAATCTACAATATCACCATTTTTCATTTCCACTGTGATTGATCTCTTGAACTAGAAGTTTATTTTTTTGTATAACAATCTCATTCTCTTTCATTGCACCTCTTTCATCTTCAAGTAGCATGCAATTCACCTGTCATCTTCTTTCTTTTTATTTGAAAACAAATCTTTTAAAATGTTTTATTCCTATTAGAACTTTCTATTCACTAGTTTCTTCTCATACGTGCACTTCGTAACTCCGCCACTTTAATCCCAGAAGACAGAACAATTCAGTGGGCCGGCACAACAGAAATAGCGAAATATTACTAATCCATTGCAACAAAGAAAATTCAGTCATAGAGGCATGGTGCTGGAAGGGGAACCAAAGATCATCTAGTCTAACCCCCGTAATGTGATGTGTGTCAGATAATGTGACACATGCACAGATGATGTAATGTTGAGGAAAGAGAGCCTTGGTAGCATCTCTTGGATCTTTCCTTAACAAAATTTCCTTATATCAGTCCTTGTATCTACATCAAGTTATTTGTAATCTTCTTTTAGTATATCCTGTGGAGATACTTCAGCCACTAAAATACCAATATTTTACTCAGTGAACAATCTCTGTAAGTTGGCAAGGTCCTTACTACTTGTCACATAACTATGGGTGTTAATACATGGGCTCCGAGCCCGTGACCTCATGGTGGCTCTGCACAGCTCCCATGCACAGTTCCCTATGGGGATCAGAAGAAACAGGAAGGCGATCTGTCACACAACACCTCCCCACCATGGTCTGCCTTTGTACCACCTTCCCCCATCTCCTCCACTGAGTTACTGTCATTCTAGCAATGCTCTAAGCTGTGTCCGTGCCTCTATGGTGCAGAACATGTGCAGAGACCATGCTCAGCTCACCCCAATGGAGGGGCAGTGGCCCCATGGGCACTCATTGCACCAGTTTTGCCTGCACGTTGGGCTCCACATTTCCTGCATTGAGGCCATGTGAAGCAGTCCTTGGGTGAACGTCTGGCAGCCACAGGATAGACGAGCAGGTGAATCTTATCCAGGAAAAATGGGGGCAAATGTGGGACAACATTTTGCTTTTTAACACCATATGGTGGAATCATATTCCTACCTACATTAACCATGGGTGCTTTTGGACAAGCAATGCTAAGCCCCGTGGACATGCACACCAGACCCACACAATGCACACGTACATGAGCACACAGTCTGAGCACAACCTACTGCAACTCCATTACGGGGACTGTGGCATATGCACAAACTGTGTGGAAACTATGTGGAACTCACGTATGCGTTTGTGCACAGGTGCACACACCTGTAAGCTTAATGTGCAGGGGTTCTGGATTGTGCCCACTGTCTCCTAAAAGCACGTATTGGGAAATCTGGAAGGTGATATGGTTGGGTGCAAGACTTTCCCAAGATGGGAAAACTAGTTCACAAAAGAACACCTCCAAATCTTTGCATATCACTTTTTATACCAACTCAATGTACCCTCAATTTCGAGGTTCTGCAAAAGTCCAGTATTCTTTCTTCCGTTGTTCAGTCAAAGATCAGAAATTGAACAAAACTTTTCATAAAAAGCCTGTTGTTGTGAGGTTTTAATTAGGGCTGGAACGAGCTTAGAGTCCCTCTGTACAAGAATCTCAGACTCAAGAAGGGAGAGTGAGACCTCAGATGATCTTGCCTTCCTTGAAAACTTGTGAGATCTTGCTGTGGATGGGGAAGCAGGCAAGAGGGCCAGGCAGGGTACCAGAGGTGAGCAGGAGGCAAAGATTTGCCCGCTGACCCCCCTCCCAACTCCCCCCCGCCCCCCACCTTCCCGGAAAGGGAAATCTGGGCAGGGACTGAGAAGGGGAGCTGGTGATCTAGTGGGGAGCCTAACAGGAGGTCAAAGGTGGGGTACTTACCCTCTGGAGGGGGTCTCACAAAGAGCGGCTTCTTCCCGGGCTCATACGTTTGAAAATAAAAAACAAAGAAACCAGGCATGCTCAGGAGGGCCTGAATTTTCCATTCTGGGCATGTTCAGTCCTTGTGGGGAATTAAGGAGGAGGGAGAGGGCGAGTGGAGCCCTGGGAAGGGGGGCACACACAGGTACACACACCCACTCGCTCGAGCAATAGGCGACAGCAAGGCTCTGGTGGAAAAACAAGCCCTCAGGTTGGAATAGGGCTACCAGGATGGTGAGTCCCCAGCCTATCTCATCATCGGGCATGGGGGCAATCACAGACCTTAAGCACTGCCACCTGCTCGCAATCACACAGGGCAATGGGAGGGGCTGGAGGCATGAGACACTTGGGGGTAGGGGGGTGCGGAGGGTCCCAGGAGGGGGGGAAGGGAGGATAGGACTCAGGCTCAGGGAATACACCCAGGCACCCGTGCTCCCCCCGAGGCCGCCGGAANTTCTCACTCGAATCAGTCACACACAATACGGGTCAATACACAATCAATAGCACTTAGCACACAAAGGGCCAGTCTCACGGGCACGTCAGGCTCCGATCACCAGCAGTGCATCTATCCCCTCAGCAGCCTTTTATCCTGTTCCCCCACAGGGCGTTTCTGTAGCCGTGCAGAGCGGCGCACTTGAGGGGGCGTGGCTGGGTTCGGCGTGGCCTGCGTCCTGGCCCCGCCCCTGGGCGTCTCGGCCTGCCGCTGATGTGGTTCGCTGCGGGGAGGCGTGGTCTCTGGGCACTTCCGGAGAGGACCCGGAGCTGAGGGGGGTAGGTCGGTTGTGGCGGAGGGTGCGGGGGACTTGGGGAGCCGTGTTGCGGGGGCCGGTGCCCCCGGGGTGGGGCTGATCCGTCCCCTAGCCCCTGGTTTCCTTACAGTCCTTTTCAAAGATGGTGCTGGCAGAGTCAGCATGTTGTGAGTACCATTTTAAAAAAGGGAAGCCCGTTCTGAGCATGCCCAGAACTTCTCATCTCATCTCGTTTAGGGAATGAGATGGGGGGAAAACCATTCTCGTTGAGAACCAGCAAGATCTGAGAAGTGAGTTTCAGCCCGTTTTAATCCCTCTTTTAGTGACTCAAGAGATATTTTGCAATAGGTTTTATGACATTAACTGAACTTGAGTTTCAGAAATCCTGATGCACATCTTTTATCAGGAATACAAAAATGACCAACTGTAACTTTCTCTTATCTGATTAAATCTTAAGTATTTCTCTCTCCTTGCATAATCTAAGTATGCAGTACAGGGTAGCTGTGCCATGGTTTTTACCTTTGGGGGGAAATATTTAGGCTATGGCATTTTAGCTATAAAATCTGCCTATTCCTAATTAGTACAGAAAAACATAATGAGGTATCAGTGTAGAGTAAAGCATGACCTGTGTCTTCAGTAGAGTCATGGCTGATTGATGCGTAGGCATGTGTGAAAGGAGAATGAGTGATATCAACAAAAGATTAAAAAGAGGGTTTGGAAAAATCAGGAAAGAAGGACCATCAAGATGATTATGCAGCTCCTTATGTTAGTTATGAATATATTTTGATTGCTTGTTTTATTGTGTGTTTCCTTTTCAGTTTACTGCAAGCAAATGTTGTTATATTTACAATAAATTGATTACTGCAGCATTCAATCCTATTCACTACAGATGTTGGGCTTTCTAGTTTGGCCCAGTCCACTTTCCAGAATTTAAACATTCACAGAGTAGTTTCACTGTGACCTCCATAAATTCTGTTTCTTTTTCCCGGGGGGTGGGGGTGCGGAAAACAAACCTCCTCTGCAATATGATTTTAAGAAAAACGATTCACCTTGTAAAAAGCAAACATCTGTCAGCCCTAGATTCAGGTGTATGCTTATCACAAGTTTCAGTTGTTTTATGCAAGTACAGGAGCCAAGACAGATAAGGGGCAGAGTCAGGACCTTAGCACACCACAGCCAGAGCTATGCCTGCAAGAAAACACACATGCTGGGGCCATTAGGGTTTAAACCTTCTGTAGATGCTGAAAAAGAGCATTCATACTGTCTCTGTTTTGAATTTGTAAGATTAGGGTAGATTCTGTGTCTGTAGAGAGTGTGTGGGTGTAGATTAACTTTTGCATTTACATTTTACAGGAGAGGCTGGGAGAGCCATTGGAGAGAATGGATTGGAGATACACCAGGATTTCTGCTATAGCAGCATCTGGGAGGGGCGTTGTACTGTGCTCCATGAGGAAGAGACATTGCAGTCCCAGCAGCATGCAGAAGAGGGAAATGTACTCAACTATGGGGACCCTGGAGGCAACTGCTTCTAAGGTGCGGGGTGGAACATTGTACCCTGGGGCAATAGTCCTTGAAATTAAGGGAGGTAGACCAGGGGCGGCTGGTGGGTTTTGATGTTGGAGGGGCACTGGGGCAGTAAGGCTGGGCCGGCAGTCTTAGGGGATGAGCCAGGGGGATGGTAGGTGGAGCCAGGGGGTGGTAGGCCAGTGGTATAACCCAGCAGCAAGGAGTTCCCAGGGTTAACATCAAATGGAAAACACAGTCTACATGCACATCAAGCTTAAAATAAATAATTTATAAAACCAAAACACAGGGAAACACCCAAAACACTGGCAAAACACTGGCATAACTCAGCCGCAAGGAGTTCCCATGGTTAACATCAGATGGAAGAAAACACAGTCTACATGCACATGAAGCTTAAAATAAATAATTTATAAACCCAAAACACAGGAACCCATTCTTGTAAAGCACCCCAGTCACAGCCTGAGTCCAATTTTACCACGCACATCCCATTTCCAGCATTTTGAACACAACTGAAATCGCATGACTTGCAGTGACATCTCTCTCAGGATTTCCAAACCTCCATTTTACCACACACA
>QEPC01006515.1:516560-538483 GCA_003113815.1 Sphenodon punctatus | reverse complement strand
GACAAGACCACTCTTATTCACGTCTTCATCACCTCGAGGATAGACTACTGCAATGTGCTCTACATGGGGCTTCCTTTGGTTCTGGTTTGGAGGCTTCTGCTGGTGCAGAATGCGGCGGTCCGTCTTCTTACAGGGACGAGGTGGCGGGAGCATATTACACCTGTGCTCTGCACTCTGCACTGGCTGCCTATAGCGTACCGAGCCAGATTCAAGGTTCTGGTGTTGATTTACAAAGTCCTATATGGTCTGGGCCTCTCATACCTTGGGGACTGCCTCGCCTTCCGCGCCTCTGGGCGATCCCTGCGGTCTGCCGGGGGTGCCTTCTTGGAGGTCCCTCATGTTAAACGGGGGGCCACAATGGAGAAGGCATTCTCGGTGGATGGACTGCGACTCTAGAACTCCCTCCCGGAGGAAGATCGCCTGGCCCCGGGTCTGATGGCTTTTCGTTGAGCCTGTAAGACCTGGTTGTTAGCCCAGGCCTTCAAAGAGGATGGTGGGAGGGGAGGGTAGAGAGGGAGGGGACTTTTGGGGTGGGGATGGGGGGGTTTAATCATTTATATTTGATGTTTTTATGTGTTTTATTATCGTTTTACCTGTTGTGAGCCACCCCGGGATGTCATAGGCATGGGGGAGTGGAAGGGGGGAGAGAGAATAAATAAATAAATAAATAAATAAATAAGAAGGGAGAGTAGCATCAGCTATAGGGGGCAGGGGGAGAGTGCTGCTCAGAGTGGGAGCAGCATGGGGAGTCCAGCAGCCTCCGTCACTCTGTTTGGGGATGGGGACAGTGATGCAGAGATTTCTGTGGAGTAGGTCTCTGTATCTGGTGATGCTGAGGTGATGGCTGTCCCTCAACGAGCTGTGTCACCAGTGCCACCATGTCCTGCCCTCTCAGGAGTGCATCACCCCGGTGCAGGCCAGAAATCAGGAGAGGCTAAAAAATCATGGGTCTGGGAGCATTTTAAGGTGCAGGAAGATGATCCATGGGAGGCGCAGTGCACTTTGTGCAATAAGGTGGTGAAGCGTGGGCAGGTGCTCACCAACCTGGGGACAACCACCATGTCGAGGCACCTGAAATCATGCCACAGTGCTGCAATGCTAATCAGGGAGGCAGGGTCAGTGCATTGTAGCGGGTTCCTGATCCAAGTGGCTGGTCATCTGCCTCCTTCATCGGGCAACCATCCTACTCCGGTAGCTGCGTATAGCAGCAGGAGCAGTATCGCTGTTAGGGGGGAGCAGCAGGAGCAGCAGCCTCACCAGCAGTGTCAGCCCACAATGGAGGAGCTGGGAAGGGGCCAGCTGCCAAGGCCATCGGCAGCTGGAGGGCAGCGTGGCTTTCAAGAGAAAGCCTAGCGCCTGTTGGGTGAGATGATCGCTGCTGATGGCCAGCCCTTCTCCATTGTTGGGGACACAGCATTTAAGCGGCTGATGGGGTTCCTGGCCCCACAGTTTAAGCTTCCATCCCACACCACCCTGAGTCATACGGTGGTGCCAGCCCTGTACGGGGATTTGAAGGAGCGGGTGAAGGAACAGCTGGCGGGGGCTGGGGGGTGCCACTGTACATTTCGCCACTGACCTGTGGTCCAGCCAGAATGCCCAGCATGCGTACCTGGCAGTGATGGAGCACTGGTGGCAGGACCAAGAGTCAGCATTTGACAGTGGCATGAGGGGTCCTGAAGGTGGGCCCTGCTTCAGGCAGAAGTCATGGACTGCCCCCACACTGCCAGGAACATAGAAGCAGCCCTGAATGCTGTGGTGGAGGAGAGGGTCACGCCAGATGCACCATTCACCCCTGGGTGTGCGGTGACCGATAATGCAGCCAATATACTCAAGGCAGTCCACGACGGGTACTTCACGAGCATCCCTTGCACTGCACACACCCTCCACCTTGTGGTCAGGGACACTCTGGGCTTGGGGGATAAGAGGATTGGGGACGGCACCCTTAGATCCCTGATCCAGCGGGGGAGGTAGCTGGCTGGGTTCTTTAATCGCAGCGTGAAGGACAGCGAATTCCTCAGGGCCAAGCAGGCAGAGCAAGGCCGTCCAGTGCACCAGCTGGTGCAGGATGTCTCCACCAGGTGGAATTCCACCTTCCTGATGCTTGAGTGGCTTGTGGAGCAGAAAACCACCTTGCATCAGCTGCAATTGGACACAGACAGTGGGGCTCCTCCAGGCTTAAATGGGGCAGAATAGAAGATCCTCTCCCAGATGGTCTTTGTTATGCGACTGTTCCTGGAAGTGACGGAGACCTTCAGCTCCTCCACGGCCACAATCAGCCATGTGACCCCTTTGGTTCAGAGTCTCCACCAGAGTCTTGAGGAGATTCTGCAGGGGCAGGATTGCGGCCCTCGAGGCAAGAAGCTGGGGGCTGAGGTGGTTGGGCTGGCGCAGAAGCTCAAGACAGACTTGAAGGTGAGATTTGATGAGCTCCTGCAGTGGGGGGAATATGTTTTGGGAACAATGCTGGACCCCAAGGTCAAGAGCAATGTGGTACGCAAGTCATCCCTCTATGGCCTCTGGAAGGATTATTTTGTGGGGAGGATCGGGAAGGCAGAGCGGGCTCATGAAACTGCGCAGCAGCAGAAGGATACCGCTGGGGATGATGGGAGTGGGAGCAGCCACCCCTTTCAGTCGGCGGGGTCTATCCCTGCCTCCAGGCCTAGTGGTAGTAGCAGCAGCAGCAGGATCAGCAGCAGCAGCAGTACCCCTACTGCCAGCAGCTTCTCCTCCTTGCAGCCCACTCTGGGGGGCATGGGGCCCAGCACAAAGGGTCAGACAGCATGGCTGAGGGCAGTGGGGGTGTGTGGCACCCAGGGACAGATAAGAGAGGGAGTATGACGGTGCCTCAGCAGCAGTCAAGACTAACCTGGACGCGGAGCCATGCATCGATCCCAGCAGTGATCCCTTGGCCTACTGGGCCGGCAAGACTGATGTGTGGCTGGCCCTGTCCAAAGTGGCAAGGGGATTATTGTTCTGCCCACCAACCAGTGTCCCCAGTGAGTGGGTGTTCTCTGTGGTGGTGGACATTTGCTCCCCGCACTGCCTGAGACTGGGGTCCAAATTGGTAGAGCAGTTGTTGTTCTTAAAGGAGAACCTTCCGCTGCTGGAATTCCCTGAGCTGCCCCTGGACAAGGAGTGATGGTGCAGTGGCACACGCCATCCCATGGGCAGTTGGGATGGGGCTCCCCCTCCTCCTCTTCCTCCTCCTCCTCCTCCTCAATTTGGGCTAGGGCTACTGCTTCTGTGCTGCTGAGGTGCTGTCCCTCCCTCCCAATACCTGGCACCCCCCTACCCCCCAATCTCTCTCTCTCTCTCTCATACTAGACGGCTTTGGCCGCCTTATCTGACTGACCTCATGACACAGCCTGGCTTTGGGCTGTAAGTCTGCCAGCCGGCATAAGGCTACAAGATCTCGGCCTGCCTATGTGACACTGACTGGTTCTCGCTCTCTCACGTTGCACAGTCTTTGCTAGCCTATCTGAGTGCCCTGCTGCCAATGTCCCAGCCTGCCTGCCCTACTGCCTCCCATGCCACGCTGCCTGTCTGCCCGCCCAGCTTGCTACAAAGCTCAAAGCATGCCTCAGTCCGCCTTCCTGCCTCCCATGCCAAGGTGCCTGTCTGCCCACCCAGATTGCCTAGCTCAAAGCCTGGCCAAGCCTGCCTGCCCTACTGCCTCTCATGCCACACTGCCTGCCTGCCTGCCTGCCTGCCTGCCTGCCCAGGTTGGAAAGCTCGAACCCTGCCTCAGTCTGCCTGACTGCCATTCATGCCACACCACCTGAATGCCTGCCCCAGAAACCAATGTCTGCTGCTGCTAGTGCCAATGGCCCCCAGGCCTATATTCTGTCTGTGCAAAGGGTTCTGTACCCTGGCAACCCATTGTCTGCTAGTGCCAATGGCCCCCAGGCCAGGCCTATATACTGTCTGTGGCAAGGGTTCTATACCCTGGCAACCATTGTCTGCTGGTGCCAATGGCCCCCAGGCCAGGACTATATGCCATCTGTGCCAAGGGTTCTGTACTTTGGCAACCAATGTCTGATGGTGACAATGGCCCCAAGGCCAGGCCTATATGCCATCTGTGGCAAGGGTTCTGTACCCTGGAAACCAATGTCTGCTGGTGCTAGTGCCAATGTCACCCATGCTGTCTGTGCCATGGGTTCTGGGGCCTGTCATACCTCGCACAGAGGCGATGTCATTCCACCGCATCAAGGAACAGTAACTCCAGCCCCAGGACCTGCTGCCAGGGGTCTGGGGCCAAGTTACTGGCAGGGAGGGCTGTGGTCAATACCTAGAAGCTGCCACTCCATCCCAGGACCCATCATCATGGGTCTGGGGCCATCATTCCTCGCATCGAGAGACTTCATTCAACCGCATCAAGAAACAACCACTCGCACCCCAGGACCAACTGACATGGTTCTTGGGCCAAATTACAGGCAGGGAGGGCTGTGGCCAATACTATAAGCTGTCACTCTATCCCCAGGACCCAACCTCATGGGTCTGTGACCATCATTCCTCGCATCGAGAGACTTTGTTTAACCACACCAAGAAACAGCCACTTCAGCCCCAGGACCCACTGCCAGGGTTCTGGGGCCAAGTTATAGGCAGGTAGGACTTTGGTCAATATCCAGAAGCTGCCACTCTTACCCCAGGACCCACCATCATGGGTCTGAGGCCATCATTCTTTGCACATTGTGATGTCATTCATTCCACAGCATCAAAAAATAGCCACTCCAGCCCCAGGACACACCATCAGGGTTCTGGGGTGAAGTTACAGGTAGGGAGGGCTATGGCCAATACCTAGAAGCTTCCACTCTAGCCCCAGGACCCACCACCATGGGTGTGGGGCCATCATTCCTTGCACATTGCGATGTCATTCCACTGCATCAAGAAACAGCCACTCAAGCCCCAGCACCCGCCACCATGGTTCTAGGGCCAAGTTACAGGCAGAGAGGGCTGTGGTCAATATCCAGAAGCTGCCACTCCAGCCCCAGGACCCACCATCATGCGTCTGGGGCCATCATTCCTCACAGATTTCAATGTCATTCATTCCACAGCATCAAGAAACATCCACTCCAGCCTCAGGACCCACTGTCAGGGTTCTGGGGCCAAGTTACCAGCATGATTCTTGTGCCCTGTCATTCCGCTCATGGGGTGATGTCATTCCACCTTTTCTTTATGCAACCTGCTGTTCATGGAGAGAGAGAGAGAGAGAGAGAGAGAGAGAGAGAGAGAGAGAGAGAGAGAGAGTTTCCCCACTGCTAGAAGGAGAGACAGACACAATCCCACCCATGCTGTCACCAGCACTATATGGCCAGAGAGAGAGAGACAGAGGCTCATGCTAGAACAAGAGAGATGGGGGATGGAGGGGGAGAGGTAGGTGTATCCATCTACCCTGGATGCCACCTTCCAGAACCAGGAAGAACTCCCATCTGTGCTCATGCGCCCAACGCCCATTGCCCACATCCAGCATGCAGCAAACCTACCATAATGAGATGGAATATAACACAATGTATTATATGTGCCTGCCTGCCTGCCTGCCTGTGTGAGTTCCTGTACCTGCTGCTACCACCTCTCTCATGATTGAATGAAGTGTGCCTGATAGACTTTAGGCTGTCATTCCACTATCCATGAATCAGTCATGCCCACCCATCCCAGGAACCATCAACTAGATTCTGGGACCATCATTCCAGTCACTGGGGGCTGCATTCCATTCCACTGCATCCAGAAGCCCTGTCCCCGCACGCCAGCCTGACCTCCACCCCCCAAAAAAGCCTACTTCTCCGCACCCACCCGTGGATGCCCTGTGAAAGAGCTGTAAATAAAAGTCCCTCCGAACACAAGCTCCCACCACCTGCTGCCCACTGTCAAGGAGCCTTTCTCTCTTTCTCTCTGTCACACCCACCCACACAAACACAAGCCCTGCACCTCCTGGGGACTGTCTGAAAGTTGAGACCCTGCTGCTGGCACAGCACATCTTTGGGTTAATAACTACGCTACATGGGGTGGCAGGTGCTGCTGGTAGGGATTGCCAAGATGTATGAGATTCTGCCACCTGCCAGCCAGAACTTCAGCTTTTATCCCTTTTATAGGGATAAAAGTTTGGACAGGTCAAACAAAACTCATATCAAGAAATACAACAACTTTTATTAAAACTATTTAAATAACAACAAAACAACAACAACATTCTGAAACCAAAAGCAAACATTCAAAGGAAACGTATAAATTAAACTATGAGTTTCTGGACCTGTCCCCCGGGACTTGCGGGAAAGGAAACAGCCATTGGGGCACAGCACAGGGCTGAGGGCCGGCCACCCGGGACTCTTCCAGCTCATAGTCGTGGGAGATGGCAAATGCCACGGCCCTTTGCACATCCCAATGCCACCTGGAGAGCACCTGGTGGTACATTTCCAGGCGTTCCATCTCGGCGGAGACGTACTGGCCATACACCTCCACCTGGACCGGCTGGAACTGCTCCACCAGGTGGTTCTCCATGGTGGCTGCTGTCACCTGCAGGCTGAGCACGAAGTCCCGGGTGGGCCTCTCCAATTTGGCCTGAACACAACCAAACCGAACCGCCGAACCCGAACCGTGATCTGTTCGCCCATCCCTATGTGTGGGTATGGGTGAGGAAGCGCTTGTCTAAAAACACACTTTCTTTCATCAAGACCCTACGCTTCTGATGACTAAGCTACAACACATGCAATCACTTGCTCTGTTTCTGATCAATTCTTAAGCTGATGATGTCATAGTAGATGGGAGTCCAACTACTAACAGATACATCCCTATACCAATATGTAAGATTTCTTTTAAATCTACATTGGAATTTAAAATTAGTCATCTGCTTGTTAATGACTTATTAGGGTCTTGCCTTCTGTTTAAATCTATATTCTGTAGGGTTGTGATTATATCCACAAGGTCCTTTTCATCTGAAATACCTAATAGTGTAATTGGTGTGTATGTATGTGTGTGTGAGAGAGGGTATGTGTGTGCCTATGTATGTGTGAGAGAGTGTGTGTAAGTGTGCTTCAGAGTGAGTGTGTGTCTATGTATGTGTGTCTATGTGAGAAGGATTCTGTGAGTTTGTGAGAGATGCTTCCTCTGCTGCCCCATGTCCCCTCTTCCCACTCTCCCCGTGTCCCTACCTCTCTCCATGAAGCTGTCCTGTTGGCTACCTTCAACTGATTATGGGGTGGGGGCAGCATGAAATGATTATGGGGGCCCAAATGAACTGGTTATATATCTAGAAGAATGTCTCTTTGCCTGGTATAATGTGCTTAATAGGCTGTATTTTGGGGTGTCTTGTGTGTTTGTGGCTTGACCATTTGGAATTTAGTGCTCTGCGCATGGCTTTATTACTTGCTTTCTGCTTGTAGTTGGAATTGTGGGAAACACCCATTTGTAAACCATCATTGAGGGTGCTGTGAGCACAGACAACCTCCATTTTGAGGAAGGGGAAAAGCACCTTTAAAGTTAATTACACATGCATGTGTGATGATTATGAACAGAATTTTATTTGTTTATTGCAAAAAGCATATTTACAGATTTCTATTTATTTATTGTTAATAGCATTTTGACTTCAGTGGGATTTGAATCAGGGTATTGTAATTTTTAGTATTATTATTACTATCAAAATAATAACAGAATGAAGGAAGAAGGAATGTAGGTTTCCCAAGCCCCTTCATCTAATATTGAGTCCACACAACCAAAGCAAAGCTCTATATACCAATTGTCTGATCCATTGAGGTCAATTGCAAAACTGCCCTTAATTTCAGAAAGACCAGGACTGTCTTTCAAGGTGGAGCATGGAGCAACTGAGGAGTAAATTTCACTCCCACCTTCATAGGGAAGACACCTGAAATCCATGGAGATAGGGGCGGAGCCACTGGATTTCTATAAAAATGAACCAATGGTCCATCTCCATTTCTTGTGCCACCATAATCTTTCATGTTGTTCTGGGCAGGAACAGCACAAAATGTGTATGTAAGGTACACTAGACTTCCTTGGGCAGATGCTTTATTACATGACATCCATTGTAAGGTTTCTGTTCTGCAGAGACTGTTGTGCTAGGCTTCAGTACCATAAACTAACTCTGTTTGACTAACACTAGCCTGTTACTTAAGGAACTTTGGTAAATTCTAGTTCCACTAAAGTCAGTGAGAGATTTGCCACTGTCTTTAATGGAGACAGAATTTTACCCTTTAACTTGTATAAATAACTGGTATGAATAACGACTTTCTGCATGACAGTTGGTAGTGTAAGAAATAATTTTGCCAAAACCGAGAGCTCTTTTCCCTATGGATTTTATGCAGCAGTCCTGCTAAGTACAGAAACTTTTAACAGCAACTTTTCTGGAGCCTAACTTTAGTCACAGTATTCTTTTACATTAAATGTTGCTGGTCAGGGTGCAAAGAACAGTCAGAGCATGTTCCATTTCTGATATTCATGTTGAATCTCTGCTATTTGTCAAATGTTCATGCGATGGGTTATATGTGATGGAAATAGGCAAAGAAAAGGTTAATTACCCAGCAGGAATGCCTGACTCCTGGCTGGGACTGCACAGATGAGGGCCCTGATGGACAGAAGGTTGATTAAGGTTGGTTAACAGCACAGACCAGGTGACCAGATAACCATTTTCACATAAACCTGAGATGGGAGCTGAGTAGAGAGGATCACAAAGGAGTGAAGGAACTGAATAGATCAAAACTGGCTTGGTTTGGAAATAAGTCATGGAGCAAGAAAGCTTGTGAGGGGAGCAGTTAGAGGCTTTACTGGAGATGTGAAAAGACTGATGGATTCTGTGCCTTTTCTATAGGAACCTGATAGCCACACTTGGAGTAATGATTGATGGGACCCCCTAGCTTTTTGTAGTTCAGGGTTCAAGCAGGAAGTGGCTACTCCTTGAACTGGAACAACAGGCTACTTGGCAAACTATCCACAAGCAATTGTTTTCTGTTTAAACATTGAGTAGGAAGGGGCAACTTCTCATCCACAAGTAAAAGGCTCCAGTAGAAATTGTGAAATGTGTTTCTGCTCATTGTTTCCTTCCAGAGCCATGCATCTTGGGATACCAGCTGGTTGGTAAGATGAAAAGAGTTGCAACTTGTCGCTGAGGAAGAAAGATGTGTGGGTGTGCTGTTGCTTACCCAGTTGGTATTTGACAATTGATTGTACCTTCAGGCAGAGTGATTCCTTAATAATGATACTATTTGTAGGAACAAATTTGGAACAAGTGCAAGAGTAATCTTTCTGTGAAAAATGCAAGAGAAAAAATGCATACTGTTCCATCCAGCTGAAGACTTTTATTTCTGTTGTATCACATTAGTATTTATTTGAATTAGGCTGATGTGAAATATGGTAACTATTAGGATTCTTATTAATTTTTCATATTTTATTTACCATGTCTTCATAGCCAGCTAATTCAAATAAATAGGAAAGAAACACGACCCTCTTTCTTTTTGTCCCCCATTGCTTGCATTACTTTGTAAAACTAGATTCTCATTATATTTGCCTTCTGTCATCACTAATGTGATTTCTCTCTCCCTGCTAGCAGCAACACAGGCGTTATTCAAGTCAGATGTTCAGAACATATCTCTCCAAACTGTACTGCTTTTGAATCAAATGTTTCTTATAATTTTATAGGGAAACATCCACCCCATTGTATTATCAAGAGGTTAGAAGAGCACTTGTCAGTATCAAGCAATAATTAATCACCTGCACAAATCTCCACATCTGCCATCCAAATTTGAAAATTATGTGATCAGAATGTCAGACTTCAAATAAAACTCGAGGTGAATTAATTACCAAGTTGACGGAAGGTCAAGAAGGGCTTAGTTTTATAAGCAGAAAGAACATGACTCAGGGAAGGAAGGGAATTGCTAATGTTTTATAATTGTTTTACTGTCAGTTGATTTGCTTCTCAACAATTTGATTTTTATTGCTTTCAAACTCTTCCTTCAGTAAACTTTCTTTCTTTCTTTCTTTCTTTCTTTTTTTTAGAGGCCTTTAGCACAGGAAGGTGCGGGGTAGAAAAAAACTGAATAAATAAATAACTAAATAAACAAAAAGAAGACATATAAACTTACATGTCAAAATCCTAATAATGGAATGTGTTCAAATGGTGGTGGAAATAATGGACCATGTTTGTTTATTTATTTATTTCTCTGAAAAGATTCAAAGTGGTGGACAATATATTAAAAATCTCCCAAGATAATTAGAAAGTAAAACTCCAATAAGTACCCCATACAGGCTGGACTACTGTAACGCACTGTACGTAGAGTTTCCTTTGATGCTGGTTCAGAGACTGCAGCTAGTGCAGAATGCAGCGGCTTGTCTCCTGATGGGAACGAGCTGACATGAGCATATTACTCCCATGCTCCGCGCGCTGCACTGACTGCCTATAGCGTACCGAGCCAGATTCAAGGTGTTGATTTTGGCTTATAAAGCCCTACATGGTCTTGGCCCTTCATACCTCAAGGACAGCCTCACCTTCCGCGCCTCAGAGTGCCCCTTCGGGTAGCCGGGGGTGCCTTCCTGGAGGTCCCCCGTGTAAAGCGGGGGGCCACAATGGAGGGGGCGTTCTCGGTGGCCGGGCCGCGACTATGAAACTCCCTCCTGGAGGAAGCCCATCTGGCCCCAAGTCTGATGGCCTTCCACTGGGCCTGTAAAACCTAGCTGTTCTCCCAGGCCTTTGGAGGAGGAGGGTGGGGGGGTTGGGATAAATGTTTGGGCTGGTGGTTGTTTTTAGGTGGTTTTTTAGATGTTTTAATTTTTGTGTTTTATTGTTATTTTAATCATTGTTGTTTTTTATCTTCTAAGCCACCCCGAGATGCCATGGGCATGAGGGGGTGGCTAAGAAATATAAATAAATAAATAAATAAATAATCTTTTTGTAACACTCAACCCAAATCCTATCCTGCCTGCTATTTCTCTTGAACTCAAAATAAAATCACTTAATAATAAAATAATTACCCCCCTCATCCTCAAATCCCACCCCAACCCATATCCATACTCCCATGCTTTTCCCTTCTCCCCTAATCCACTTACCTTATATCTCCCCCCCAAAAGAAACATTTCAAATACAAAATAACCCATCAAAAACTTAACCCTCCATCCCACCCCACCCCACCCCCGCCAACAGCCAGAAGCCTTTGCTGATCTTTGACACCTGTATGGAAGCCAGAGGGATGAAGGGCACAGCAAACCCAGGTGGAAGAATGGCCCAGTCCCTGTGGGATTGGAACACAGATTTTTTCTCATATCATATTTATTTCCTAACAATGCCATTACAACCAGACTAACAAACAAAATACACAAAATACAGAATAAAAGAAGCATAAAATAAACATGTATATTAAAACAAAATACAAAATAAGACCACAAAAATGTTTAATATCGTATACACCTCTATCTTCTACAACTGAGTTTGTAAAATAGCTTTCCTAATGTTACATAATATAAGACAAAATCTAGCCACCTGTAGGGACACATCTGTGTTCTGATCAGAGAGCAAGTATCTAAGAAGATCCTCTGCCTTATGAGCTGGCTGCTTTTTAATAAGTGGGGCAATGTATTTTGACCTACTAGGGCCATAACGAGGGCGGGGAAGTAGCAAATGATTCAGTGATTCCACCTCTAGCATATCACTACATTGACACAACTGGCTATTATAAGGTAGTTTCAGGAACCTACCATCAAGTACAGCTGAAGGCAGGACATTAAATCTAGTTGAAGTCAGAACGTGTCTAAGGTTCCAATCATTTATGGCCAACAAATACGTTGCCCTGTTCACAGGAACTCAGAAGATAGAGTATAAGTGAGCAATTCTTTATGACTGTGCTATGGCTAATTCCATCTGACGCTCTTGATCTTTGATTCTAAGTTTAACCATAGATATTGCCATACTCAAATCTGTGTCTAATAAACAGTGGCTGGAAAAGCCTAAAGAAGCTAAAAGGCCTGCAGTGCCAGATTCCCATGGCCCATATAATTTAGGGTAAAGAGCACTTCTAGCAATAGAATCTATTGGAACAAAGCTTAGATGAAGTCAGAACTTTAATATTACTAGCTGGGCTATTGATATGAGGGGTCAAGATCCAGTTTCAGCTCGAAGTAGAACTTGGGGGTACATTTAGGTGCCACCAAAATGACATGAAGAGACCCATTTTTCACAGGTTCTAATTCAAAACGTAATTGAGGTCCTCACACGACGACTGCATAAGGAAGCTGAGACAGTACTTTGGCTCCGAACAAGTGAGTACTTTGGCTCCGAACAAGTCCTAGTAACCCCCCCCCCCGGATAGATAAAAACCCAAAATACCTTTAGCTACAGATCTAGCCTGCTCCACCCTTCAAGTGGGGCCTCCAGGAGGTGGTTTGAGCCAATATCACACCTGGATATTTTGAACCAAGAAACTTGTTCTACAATTTTAGTTTCCATAAGCCAGCTATATTTTGCTCTACAGCAACCAACCACCATGACTTTAGTTTTGGAATAATTAATTGTTAAAAATTCCTTTGTACAGTACTCCTGAAATCGTGTCATTGACCATCTGAGCCCAACCTGTGTGCATGAAAACAGTGCAGTGTCATCCGCATAGAGAAGTATAGGAATAGGCAGATTGTCTAATTTAGGGGATGAGTCTCCAAGTTCCCCATAGCTGAAACTACTCCATTAACAAATACATTAAATAATGTTGGGGCAAGAAGACAGCCTTGCCGAACCACTTGCTCAACAGGGACTGTATTTGTTACATGTACCTGAGCGGTAATGCGAAATTGCAGAGTATTACCTTGATGAAGAAAGATGATTAAAAAAAGAAGCCTTGGATCTATATTGGTTTTAGACAGCTTAATCCATAACAGGTCCCTATGGATCAATTGAAAGCGGCTCATAAACCAATAAAACGAAAAAAGAGAGGAACCAGGACATTGACAGATGTATTTTCTAATAAACTAATTAAAAGTGAATATGTGTTCTAAAGTTGAAATAACTGAACGAAAGCCTGCTTGATCACTAGCTAAAAGGTCATTAAATGAAACCCAGGCTTGAAGTCTGGTCAGAAGATATCTTGAATAAAGTTTACTCAAGATACTGAGGAGACTTATAGGTCTATAGTTTCCAGGGATCTCAGGATTCCTCTTTTTGAAAATAGGTACAATTATACTATTTTCCCACTTAGAGGGTAGACAGCCGGTATTGTTAATAAATGTAAATAGTGGGGCCAAAATCCAGCTCCATAAACTAGGGTTGTCCTTTAATATTTCTCCTGTGATATAATCGCAACCTGGGACTTGCCCAGATTTTAATTCCATTATCAGAGACTTGATTTCCTCAGATAGCACTGGTGGCCATTGAGGAAAATTATTTATTTTATTTATTTTATTTTATTTATTTAATAATTTCTACCTCATCCCATCCAGCTACACAGCAGCTTGGGGCAGTTTAAAACAGATACAAATATACAAAAGGGGTGGGGTGGGGGGTGTTACAAAGACAATAAATACGATTAAAAGAGATAGGACCCGCTGGCTAAAAATCCCACCCCCTATCCCTTTACCCCCCTCCCCCAAAATTATCAATAGGCTGAAGCACCAACCTGTTCTGAATTGGGGCTGGGGCAGAAAACAGAATCCTGAAATGGTCCTCCCAAGTGGATTATTCTATCCGAGCACTCTGACCGGAAAAATATGAAAACCCTGCCTGCTTGACAATTTCCCAGAAGGTTCTGGAATTTTTATTTTTAACTGTCAAGTCTAATTTAGTCCAGATTTGTTTTTATGAGGTGACCTTTTTCTCCTTCAGGAACAATTTGTAGTTCTTCCTACCTACCTACACATAGGAGTTCCCTATCATGCAAACCTTTCCTGGTAGCTCTAGCCAATTTCTGAAGATTAGATCTAGTTACTTGACAGTCTCTATCAAACCATTTCCCATGAATCCATTTGTTTGGACCCAGGGATGAAGAAACAATTTTAACTAAGTAAGGGTATAAGATCTCTATAAATTGATTTAATGTATCTAGGATTCCCTCATTTTGAAGAACAATTCCATCTGTCTCCAACAGCAACAACAAAATGGCACTCAGCTCTTCAGACCACTTCATTCTCTGCAGGGAATCCCACTTCAGCAAAAGACAAGTATCAGATGAACCTCCCATAGATGGGTTATCATTATAGGGTTAAGATAGCACCAAAGTCAAAGTCTGGTGCTCCGTTTCAGTGGGCACCATTACCGCAAAGTCAATTACACTAGGTAACAGACCAGTAGACATCATAACATAATCTATTACACTGGAGCCTAGTGGAGATTCAAACATATGTTCTCCCTCCTGATCACCTATAGATGTTCTATTCAAAATGGTCAATGACAAGACATCACAGACCACACTCAAATGCAAAGCCTGAGCATTCCAGTGACTATATTGAGATGCTCTAAGCACCAGGCAATGGGGAGTACCATCATCAACATCCATAAGAGGAGGACCATCCCTGGGGTTACCCAATCTTGTATTAAAATCTCCCAACATAACACCAGCTGATGGGTAAATTTGTAGCAAGTTAAGAAGGGAATGTGACCAAATAGCTGAATCATAGTGAGTTGAATTTATTGGAGGAATGTAGACATTTACTAGTATATAGCTACCACCATTGGGGAAAATGGTTTTTTTTAAGGAGGTAAATGGAACACTAGGCAAAAAATATACAGATCACTTAAGATGTGGGAAATGGACAAATGGGGACATAATGAGCAATTAATAAAGTATGTACAGGATGAATGACTGCTAGTTTAAATGTGAGATGTAAAACAATAAACAGTTATGACATGAAGTGCACCATATATTCAGGTGGTATCAATTGATATTACTCCTTTTTATCTCTTCACCTCAAATATTGTGAGATATGTCCAGATTAGAGCTGAAAGGAGTACTCGCAAAAAAGAACGCCTAGAACTGAATGGGCCTTTAACTAAGGCATTGATTGCACATTTAGCAGTCATTCCCACCCCCCACGGCCCTGCCTCATTTTGCTAGCCTCTCCTCATTCTGAAAGCAGGTGGGGGGAGTGGGCCTTTGGTTTGCTTTCCTTGCATGTCTCATTTCCCCCTGCATTGTTTTTACTGTTGACACCATGCTATGGCATGGGCCTAGTCCTGATGATTTCCCCTTGCCTCCTGTCCATTTTTCTTGCCTCTCCTCAATCTGCAAGCTGAAGCCAGGGGTACCTTTCTTAGCATTCTTTGCCAAGCTACATGCTTCAGTTTCCTCTCTCTCTCTCTCTCTCTCTATATATATATATATATATTTACTTCTGCTACTTTGCTGCTGCATGACTTAGTCCAAATGATTTCCCATTTCCCCTCATGAATCAATGGGTATTTTCAGATGTGACGGGGCCTGTATTTATTTATTTATTTATTTATTTGATTTATACCCCGCCCCTCCTGAACACAGCTCGGGGCGACTTCCAACAATAAAATCTATAAAAACAATTTAAAACACATAGAAATACAATCTCAAATATTAAAACAGGGCCTGGGATACAAAAATCAATAGGGATGGGGAGATAAAAATCCCCTAAACCCTCCCCCCATCCCCAAAGGCCTGGATGAACAGCCAGGTTTTACACTGTTGTTGAAAAACCAAAAGGCTTGGGGCCAGGCGAGCTTCCACCGGTAGGGAGTTCCAGAGACGTGGCCCGGCCACCGAAAATGCCCCCTCCATTGTGGCCTCCCGCTTAACACAGGGGACCTCCAAGAAGGCACCCAGGCAGACCGAAGGGTCCGCTCCAGGGCGTGGAGGGCGAGGCGTTCCCTGAGGTATGAGGGGCCAAGACCATGAAGGGCTTTATAAGTCAATACCAACACTTTGAACCTGGCTCGGCACGCTATCGGCAACCAGTGCACAGCCCGGAGCACAGGTGTTATGTGCTTCTGACGACCAATCCCTGAAAGGAGATGGACCGCCGCATTCTGCACTAGCTGCAGTCTCCAAACCAGGCACAGGGGAAACCCCACATAAAGCGCGTTGCAGTAGTCGAGCCTCGAGGTGACGAAGGCATGGATGAGGGAGGCCAGGTCCGGGCCAGAGACGAACGGACGCAACCTCCGCACCAGTTGCAACTGGCGAAAGGCAGCCTTTGTGACTGCCTCCAACTGCCGCTCCAGGCGGAGGTCCGCACCCAGCACCACCCCCAGACTCTGGACCTGTTGAGCTACGGTAGGGCAACCCCCCCCCAATCAGGGGGGCCGACACCTCCCTCGCTCTCCCCACCACCATCACCTCAGTCTTATCGGGGTTGAGCTTCAGTCTGCTCTGCCACATCCATTCCGCCACGGCCTTCAAACACTGGGATAGCACCGAGACAGCAGGGTCTGGGTCTGTTGAAAAAGAGAGGTACAGCTGAATATATTGGTGACAATGCACCCCGAACCCTCTCAAGACCTCCCCCAAGGGCTGAATATATACATTAAATAATAGTGGAGACAGAATGGAACCCTGCGGAACGCCGCATGATAAGGTGCAGGACAAGATGTTTCCTCCATGATAAGGCGCGGGGACAGGATGAGAAATGTTGAACATCCTGCATCCATCTCCCGGCGGAGATCGTCAACCAGGGCCACCAACACCATCTTGGTGCCATAGCTGGGGCAGAACCCAGATTGAAATGGGTTCAGGAAACTGATGCTATCTAGATGCGCCTGGAGCTGGATTGCCACCGCCCGCTCAATAACCTTACCTAAAAAGGGAAGATTAGAGACAGGTCGGTAGCTGGCGAGGGCATCGACATCTAAAGATGGTTTCTTCAGCAGGGGGCGCACCACAGCCTCCTTGAGACTGGGTGATAACCTCCCCTGCTGCAAGGGTGCGTTAAAACCCTCACCAGCACCGTCCCCAACATCTCCCTGGAGGCTTTCACCAACCAGGATGGGCACGGATCAAGTTCGCAACAGGTGGCCCTCACAGACCCCAAGATATCGGCCGCATCGGCCGGCATCACTTCCTGAACTACCCCCCACAAAGATGGACCAGACGGGGCCCAGTCACGGAATCACCCATTGATCCTCCGCTGGGATTAAACCGGCACGTCCAACAGACATGCCGGCTGATCCCAGCGGGGAATCGGGGAGAGAGCGGGGCTGCAAGGCACAACGTGCGACCGCACGGCCCCACCCCACCATGCTCCCTAGGCCGCCCGCCTGCATTGACCATGGCCCAGAATCCCGCAGCTGATTCCGGGCCATGGCAGGGGGGCAGACGTTATGGTCCCCTTGATCACGAGGGGGAATTACATTCAACATGCAAACAGAGATGGTCCGGTCAGGACCTCCGTTTGCATGTTGAATGTGATCCCCCACCCCGTGATTCACGGGGGTGAACATCTGGGGGGGAGCTTCAGTTCCCCCAACAGATGTTACTGGATCACGATCACCATGTGGGTATTCACCGTGGTTGAACATGATCTCGTAATGTCTGAAAATACCCAATGTCATGCTTGGCTCTGCTTCTGCTGAATTCTGCAGCAGTGGGTGGGTGGTTGTGTGTGAGGGCAGGGGAAGACCTGGCTTGAATTGTAAAAGTGCTTTTACACAACTTTCTAGTGCTTCAGCAGATGTTTCACTTTCTATAACTGAAAGAACCTACCTGTAGTGGGTATGGGTCAGGGCAGAGCTAAATTTATAATTAAGACCAGACTGCAAGACATTTTTGCACAATCTGATGTGGCTGTGATTTCCTCAGCTAAAACAGCATCTTGGAATGGCAAATTCAAATCCCAACATTGGCTGGAGCATTATTTGACTAAGATAGGTAGCTTCACATTACGCAGGGAGTTCATTTTATTGAGATTCCAACAGATGCCCTCTATGGTTCTGGCTGCTCGTTACAAGGATATTCCATACAACCAGAGATTGTGTTTTTATCACTCAAGTCAGATCCAGGACCTTCCACACTATCTATTCAGCTGTGCGGCATCAGCAGATATTCAATCCAAATTACTGACTCCCCTAATGGCAAGTAAATTATACTGGGATACAGCTTTGAAATTGTCATTCTTGCTGACAAGTCCTTCAATTCAGACTACTTTGAAGGTTGCTAACTTTGCATATGCTCTTGCTGCTCGTAGGTGCTCCCTGAAAGACAGGGAGGTTGCTGGGAATTACCCCAAGGAGTTGCCTGATTAACTTGCATGGAAATGTAAGTCTGGGGTTTAGAGCAGACTAATTTTATGTTTTTATGTTTTATGGTTAAGTGACTCTTGATCTTTATTGCTATGCTGTGTTTCTGTGTTTTTGTGTTAATTGTTTGTTCTTTTTATATGTGATGAATTCATTTTATGATGACTTAGTTGAAACAAATAAACTTTTACTTACTTACTTACCTGTAGTGATCACAAGACACCACCCTTATGTCATGTTATAAGTGACAGGAGAAAGAAATGAAAAACTCTGCCTCAGGCTGTGTTTCACAAGTGGTGACTTTGAGGTTTCAGTTCAAACTCATGTATTAGACCAAAAAGTTTTGGAATAACTGATATTTCCCTTTTGTTTCTTACAGTTATAAATTTGAGGAACTACTGTGTGAGCAGAACTCCTAGTGACTGAACTTCCAGTCCTGTCACCGTTCACACACACAAATACACAGACAGCATATAACTCAGATTCTGTGACTGGTGGGTGGTGTGGAGATCATCATCGCCATTTACACAGATTTTGGGAAATGGCTCCACCACGACCCTTGTTTTAGCCTGTTTTTTGCTAAAATGCTGCTTGCATACTGACTAGGTTGTTGTGGCATGGAACGGTACTCTTCCAATTACCTTTGTTTAAAATTATTAAGTTTTTGGAACAAATGAGTGACTGAATGATGCTAAGATGACTAATTATATATATGACATATATAAACAGTAATCTTAGGGCTCATTCACACATGCAGAAATTAACTGGATTTTTAAAAAATCATTTTTCTCTAGTTCGCTGTTAACAATGCCAGTTGCATTCACATGCATGCCATACCATTGTTTCCTTCAGCAAAATAGCGCATTCAGACCTTCTTGGAGTGCATGCTTACCCACCTGTTCAGTGCTGTTCAATTACAGGAAATTACAACATGGCTGGGCAGCAGGCTGCAGCCAGCTTCTCCCCCAATAAGTTCTTCTACGTCCCCTCCCTGACTCCGGACCCTATCCCTCACATGCCTCTGCCTCCTAGTAGTGCTCCAGCAGCAGCAGCAGCAGCAGCAGCAGGTACACCCAATCGATCACGAGAAAACGCTTTTTGTTTACAAACAACTCCTACCCATGTGATCACACACATGGGGAGGAGTTGTTTGTTAACAAACAGCATTATCTCCAAGTCCGATCAACTGCTGCATTCCATACGGGCAGGAGTAAAACAGCGCACTTGAAAGAAAAGTTGCCTTCACATGCAGGAAATATTTCACGCCAGTTAATACTGAATACAATGTCGCTTTCACACTGCTGTAAAGAGCGGATTTATTTCAATCAGACAGCATAAAGGTAGGTTTAATTAGCTTTGAACTGCTGATTACTTAGATGCGATATTGACAACAATATTTTGAATTAGGAACTTCAGACATGCAAGATATATTTCAATTTTGTAAAATTTGGACACAAACTGAACATCTGAATACCACCTTAGTATCACTCAATGATGCCTATCTTAGTACCTATCTTAGTATAATTCAATGCAGTCATGAATGCATGGGTTTTAGGGATGGGCGAACAGATCACGATTCAGGTTCGGCCGTTTGGTCCGGTTCTGTTCGGCTGTTCGGTTTGTTCACCGCATTTGGGTTCGGTCCTCTTCAGTTCGGGCGTTCGGAAAAAGGCTTTCTGTGTGAGGAATAATGGCCCCAGACCCATGATGGTGGGTCCTGGGGCTAGAGTGGCAGCTTCTAACAATTGGAAACAGCCCTCCATGCCTGTAACTTGACCCCAGAACCCTGAGGTCCTGGGACTGGAGTGGATGTTTCTTGATGCGGTGGAAAGACATCACGTCCGTGCGAGAAACGATGGCCACAGACCCATGATGGTGGGTCCTGGGGCTAGAGTGGCAGCTTCTAGATACATATTGGCCACAGCCCTCCCTGCCTGTAACTTGGCCACAGAACCCTGACAGTGGGTCCTGGCGCTGCAGTGGCTGTTTCTTGGTATGGTTAAACGAAGTCTCTCGGTGTGAGGAATGATGACCCCAGACCCATGAGGTTGGATCCTGGGGATAGAGTGGCAGCTTATAGGTATTAACCACAGCCCTCCCTGCCTGTAACTTGGCCCCAGAACCCTGGTGGTGGGTCCTGGGGATAGAGTGGCTGTTTCTTGATGCTTTGGAAAATCGGCTCTCTGTGCAAGGAATGATGGCCCCAGACCCATGATGGTGGGTCCTGGGGCTAAGGTGGCAGATTCTAGGTATTGGCCACAGCCCTCCCTGCCTGTAACCTGGCCCCAGAACTCTGATGGTGGGTCCTGGTGCTGGAGTGGCTGTTTCTTGGTGCGTTGAAATGACATCGCCTCTGTTCGAGGAATGATGGCCCCAGACTCATCATTCCTCTGTTCGAGGAATGATGGCCCCAGACCCATGGTCCTGGGGCTAGAGTGCCAGCTTCTAGATACATATTGGCCACAGCTCTCTCTACATGTAAGTTGGCCCCAGAACCCTGATGGTGGGTCCTGGGTAGGGGTGGGAATTTCAGTATCCAATACTGTCGGTATTTGGTAAAAAAGGCGATCGGTGTGTGTGTGTGTGTGTGTTAGGTTACCTACCGGAGTGCCAGCAGCCAGCCAAACTGGGCTCCTGGAGGAGAGCTCAGCTGTCTCTATAGCCCTGACTGGCTGTCGCCAGGCTGCCAGTGGTGGCCCGGAGCCCGGGTCCGGTTGTTTTTTTTAAAACTTTTTTTTTTTTAAACCAGGCTGGGCAGGTGGGTGGGGGGTGTCCCCCCTTCCACCCGTGCAACCTGGGAGGTGGAGGGGGGAGGTATTGGGGAGTTTTTTCATTGATTTCAATAGGGACAGTTCCTCATTCAAAGAAATGGAAAAAAAAACGGTACTGGTATACCAGTTTTAATCTGGTAAACTGATTTTTTTGAAACTGGTAACCGGTAAAACCAGTAACCATTTTTTTGCCCCAAGTCCCACCCCTAGTTCTGGGGCTTGAGTGGCTGTTTCTTGGTGCGGTGGAATGACATCATCTCTGTGTGAGGAATGATGGTCCAAGACCCATTATGGTGGGTCCTGGGGCTAGAGTGGCAGCTTCTAGATACATATTGACCACAGCCCTCCCAGCCAGTAATGTAGGCCCCAGAACCCTGATGGTGGGTCCTGGGTCTGGAGTGGGTGTTTCTTTTTAATATATATATACACACATACACTAAATCTAACTGCTATTAGTTATTCTAAAACCTATTGAACTAAATGGAATATCCTAATAATTAACTACAAAGGCCTTGTCCTACAAACATACTGTATCTCTATCTATCTCTATAACTAAGCTAACTACTATGTATATCTATCTATTAGCTGTCTATCTAATAACTATCTATCTATCTATATACAATATTATGCAGGGGGGAACACAAAGAACACGGGGAGGGGTAAAAAACTGAAATGAAAATCAATATAATAATATTCCTTCTCTAAATAAATCCAAAACTTAAAACAGGGGAAGGGAATCAGGGATGGAATAAGAGGGAGAGGGGAAATGATTCAATTGAGAGGGGAGGGAGGAAGGACAATTGAACACAGGAAACACAGCGAGGGGTAAAAAAAAAATAACACCTAAATCTATTTAATATAATCTAAATAGATGATAATATGGAGGTAAATGGGTTGGATGGGTGAAATAGGAGGAGGATGGCAATGGATTAGGAATAGGAAGGAACAAAAACTGCTGGGAGAGAGGGAGCCTTCTGAAA
>QEPC01006515.1:492508-506477 GCA_003113815.1 Sphenodon punctatus | reverse complement strand
CCGAGAACAGGACTCAATGCGGGAGGCATAGTAGTGTTGTCTAGCAAGGGAGATAGCAGAAGTAAGGGTGGAGAGACAGAATTTGAAATGAAGAAAGTCAGCGTGAGAATGGGATTTGCGCCAGAGTCGTTCAGCAGCAAAGAGATGGGCCACCGCGTTCTGCACCAGCTGCAGTCTCTGGACCATCACCAAAGGCAGCCCCATGTAGAGCATGTTACAATAGTAGGTATTTTCAGACGTTACGAGATCACAGTGAACCACGGTGAATACGCACCTGTGGTCAAGTCTCGCATGTCTGTTTGGGGGCCGCCAGATGTTCGCCACGGTCAATCCGCACATGGGGTCAATTTGAACCACGCTTCCCAGGATAGCTGGGGGAATGTCCCAGGAAGCGTGGTCAAAAAGATCCCCAGCGGGGACCAAAAAAAAGTAACGTCTGGCCTCGCACCATGGCCCGGGATCCGCAACGGGATCCCAGGCCGTGGCGAATCCGGCCCGATGCGGCGGCCACATTGGCCCCGCCACCCGCCCGTCTCCCCGGAGGGTGAGCGGCGGGGTGCATGGAGGGGGCTGGGCTGTGCAGCCACACGTTGCGCCGCGTGGCCCCGCCCCCTCCCAGATTCCCCACCGGGATCCCCCCGGCACGTCTGATATGGCGTGACGGGGTGACCCTGGCGGGGAATTAATGGGTTGTTTTCGTTACGGGGCCAAGCGACCCCGTAACGTCTGAAAACACCCAGTCTCATCTTGAGGTGATGAAGGTATGGAGGACAGTGACCAGGTAGGTGTACTAGACATACAGCCGAAGGCTTCGCACCAGATGTAATTGGTGGAGAGCAGCCTCAACCTGGAGATCCAGGAAAAACTGTAGATCAAGGAGTACCCTCAGACTCCGGACCTGAGAGACCAGTGGCAAACAAACCCCATCAATGATGTAGGACGTCACACCCACCACCCTCCCCACCAACATCACCTCCACCTTGTCAGGATTTAGTTTCAGATGACTCACCCTCATCCAATCCCCCACAGTTACCAGACATCAGGTAAGCACTGAGACTGCTGGGTGTGGGTCGGATGAAAAGGAGAGGTAGAGATGGGTTTCATCAGCGTACTGATGACACCACACCCCATACCATCTCACAACCTCACTGAGTGGCTGCATATACACATTGAACAAGAGAGGGGACAAAATAGAACCTTGCAGAAATTAACATGTGAGGTCCTGGGGAGGAGGTGAGAAATCCCCAATGACCACCTGCTAGGTTCTCCCAGCCAGGAAGGAGCAGAACCATTCAAGAATGGTTCCACCCACCCCAGCATAGTCCCGCAGTTGAGTCACCACATTTCTCATGATCAACGGTATCAAATGCAGCTGACAGATCTAATAGGATTAGTAGGGTTGAACAACTCTGGTCCAATTCCCAGTGAAGGTTATCGACCAAAGTCACTCACTAATGCAGTCTGAGTGCCATAACCTGAATTAAAGCCAGACTGTGAGGAATCAAGAAAATTGGTGCAGTCTAGATGCTCCTGCAGCTGCTGAACCACCACCCAATCAATAACCTTCTCTAAAAAGGGAAGGTTAGAGACTGGCCAATAGCTAGCGGGGGAGTCAATGTCAAGTGATGGTTTTTTGAGCAGGGGCCACACCACCACCTCTTTGAGATGGTCGGGCACTCTGCCCTTCCACAGGGAGGTATTGACAACACCCACCAGCAACAGCCCCAATGTCTCCCAGCTGGCATTGACTATGCAGGATGGGCATGGGTCTAGATCACAAAATGTGACACCAACAGCCCTCAGAACATCTGCTGTAGTGGCGGGCATAACCCACTGAAACAGATATTTATGACACCTTACTATGGCACCTCTGACGACCTCCCCCAAAGGCTGAATATACACATTGAACAACAGAAGGGATAAGATGGAACCTTGCGGAACTCCATACGTGAGGTCCCGGGGAAAAGATGAACAATCACCCAGCACCACACATTGAGTTCTCCTGGCCAGGAAAGAGCGACACCTTTCAAGAACAGTACTGCCCACTCCAGCTCAGTCCCGCAACCAAGTCACCAGCAACTCAAAATCAATGGTATCAAATGCAGCCAAGAGGTCTAATAGGATCAACAGGGTTGAACGACCCCAGTTCAACTCATGGGAGAAGTCATTGACCAAGGCTACAAGTTCAGTCTCAGTGCCATAACATGGACAAAAGCCAGACAGTGAGGGATCTAGGAAACTGATCTGGTCCAGGTGCTCCTGAAGCTGACGAGCCACCACTCGCTCAACAACCTTTCCTAAAAAGGGAAGGTTAGAGACTGAGTGATTGCTGGTCAGGGCATCAATGTCAAGTGATGGTTTTTTGAGCAGAGGCCACACCACCACTTGCTTGAGGTGGTCCGGCACTCTGCCCTCCCTAAGGGTGGCGTTGACTATCCTGACCAGCAATGATCCTAATGTCGCCCAGCTGGCCTTAACCAGTCAGGATGGGCATGGGTCCAGTTCACAATGAATGACAAAAACAGCCCCAAAAATATCTTCCCCATCAGAGGGTGACACACATTGAAATTGATCCCATAAAACAGGACAAAACGGGGGTTCAACTACCTCTGGTTCGCTTACTGTCAAAAGTGCGGCGTCGAAACCGTGATGGATTTGAGCAATTTTATCCTCAAAAAAGTCCACAAACAAGTAACAGCGAGCATTAGATGACTCGGGATTCAGATGAATGGAGATTGGACTGACCAGCCCCCTCACCACCTGGGAAAGCTCAGCTGGACGTGACTTAGCGGATGCAGTGAGGGCAGCAAATAAAGCCTTACAAGAAAGTTAAACCCATGACCCAATAATGTCTGTATCAAAAGTCCTTATTAGTCATGTGATTATATATCAAAATAATTTGCAATAATATTTCCATCTTATTTTCTATTATCTTCATTTAATGAGGTAACTGTTTGTTCTTGTAATTGACCTCAATAACAAAAATAGAGTAATTGTTGCACTATATCCTGTTTATTGCAGTTTCCTTATAATTGGAACAAGCTCTGAAGAAGAAATGTGAAGTAAGTATCTTCAAACATTCAGCAGTGCACAAGCACTGTTAGGCATCCAGGTCTGTGAAAATAGTCCTTTAGTATGGTGGTTCTTTGCAACACATACTGCTGAACACATCTTAAAGGTCATTCCTGACATGGGATTTCAGAGCATCTGTTGCTAGGAACGCACAGACTGAATCTCGTTATTGAAGGAAAACGATTTGGATGACAATCACCATGGTTCACTATTCATTATCTCTTCTGTTTGGCGAGGGATCCCTGCACATTTTCATTATTCCATCAAGCCAATGAATGCTTCAGACATTTGCAAATATACTTTTCTTCAGCATTCTGGAATTTATATTGTTTTATTATTACACTGCAGCAGGGCCAGCATTACTGAAAGCAGTCCCAAAAGCTGGATGCTGGACCTGGGCCTGGGGAAAAAGTTGGGATACCAAAAAGAAAAGAGCGACAGACCTTGCTACCCTGATTAGGGCTCCCCACAGTGCCTTACTAAGCTACTATGCTTGGCTTTGCTCATTTGTGTTGCCTCCAACTGTTGATGGATGAAGTGAGGTCAGAGGAAGAGCCAAGGGCACCCCCCACCCCAATCAGCTCTTTCACCAGTCTAATGCAGTCCTCTCCTGCTGCAGAGAAGAGTATGTGTTATGTTTTGGGCAAGTTTTGGAACATACATCAGCTTCATATAATAGTCACTCGGCATGACTTAGCCATGGTGGTCAGAGAAATAAAAATCTATGGATTTAAGATTATGCTGCTGGTTTTCAGGACACTGATGTGTATAGACCCTGGCTATATTAAAGATTGCCTCTGGTAATCTCAGACACCATCCGCTGTTTGGACATTCTGTCATTGTGCCTTAAATCAGCAAGTGATAGGGCTTTTGCTGTGTGCCCCTCACTGTGGAAGTCGCTCCCTCCAGATATCCTCTCAGTTCCTCATTCAAGAAGCACCAGAAGATTTGTTTATATTCCAGGTGCTTTTAAAGGATCCACTGCTGGTTCCCCTGAATGTATTTTTTCCTCCCCTTTTTTCTTCTCCTTTTTAAACTGTTTTCTGCTGGATTGTAAATTTATTTTAGGTAGTTTTTTTGTATTATATTTTGTGGAACACACCAAGCGTTATTTGGAGCTGGGGGGCTATACAAATAAATGTATTGTTGTTTTTGTTACTATTTGCACATTAATTCTCTACATTTTCATGAATTCCAAATTTCAATTGTAATTACTTTGATTTCAGTGGAGACTGATAACAGTGGGGACTGTGAAAGATAATTTTCTCCTTACAAAGACCTCTTTTGAGATGAGAGATGTGTTATCAAGTATGACAATCTTTTGATGTACAAAGTACCTGATTCAGAATTGTGGGGAACTCTAACTGTACATCCACCAACCATTTTGTATTATAAAGTAACAGTTAAGTAATTAGCAGTCAAAGCAACAGACTGATTTAATTTCTACATATGTTAGCATTGGTGGGACCGATCCTATGGTCCATGGATCCTACATGCATCTGAGCGCATCTCCATTGCCATCACATTGTGCTGCGTGGAAACTGCGTACATACGCACACACACAACTTGCACATGTGGATCCACAGGCTATGGGATAGAGCCCAATGATTGTATTAAAACCAGAAATATGTAGTACTTTTTAATATGTTGATGTAGTGAAAATTGCATTTTTTGGTGACCTTTACATCACTTTTCACCTCCACTCCCAATTTTCTACTGTAAAATTCACTAAAAATTGCTATGACAAAACTGTTACTCTAAGCATGATAACAGGATAAGGGGCAACTCGTTCCATTGATTTAATTTAAGTTGTATCTTTCATAGGACAACATACAAATAATAGGCTTTGTATGACATGCTCAGTTCTGGTTATATCCTTAAACTGCAAGGGTAATATAAAAACAACAGAATAAACAAGACTTGGCCAAAATGGGAATTCCCTCAAAATCCCATTTCCTGATACCATCTCAGTCGAACTGAGAACCTCTCAGTACTCAGTAATGACTTCATTGACATTTTGTTTCTCCATTTACCCACTTTCCGCTTACTGGGATCCCGTTTACAACTTTGCTGTTTACCACATTGTTGTCCATTTCAAATCCTGAGTGCTAATGCCAATTAAATACCACAGTTCTTGCACTCCATTTTCCCTTGTACTTTCTTGTTGCCCACTGGGGCCGATCCCAAGTCCTGCAGATCCTGTGCTTGCACGTGCACATACATGTGGTTTCTGCAAGGCACAATGCGCCAGCAATGGAGGTCTGCATGGTTTCTGCATGGTTTGTGTGTACACGGCTGCACACGGAATCCGTAGGGCTTGGGATCAGACCCTTACCTTTTTAGGGAAGGTTATTGAATGGGTAGTGACTTGGCAGCTGCAGGGGCATCTTGATCACATCAGTTTTCTTGATCCCTCTCAGTCTGGTTTTCATCTGGTTTATGGCACCGAGACTGTACTTGTGGCTTTGGTAGATGACCTCCGCCGAGATATGGATCCGGGTCGCTCGACCCTGCTGATCCTGTTAGATCTGTGGGCTGCGTTTGATACCGTTGATCATGAGATGTTGGTGAAACACCTGCGGGACTGTGCAGGAGTGGGCGGGACTGTTCTTGAATGGTTCCGCTCATTCCTGACTGAAAAAACTCAGCAGGTGGTTCTCGGGGATTGTTTTTAATCATACCGAGACCTCTCGTGTGGAGTTACACACAGTTCTGTTCAACGTGTTTATGCAGCCACTTGGTGAGGTGATTGGGGGATTCAGTGTACGGTGTCATCAATATGCTGATGACACCCAACTGTACCTCTCTTTTTCAACAGATCCAGGTCCGGTAATCTTGGTACTTACTCGGTGCCTGGTGGCTGTGAGGTATTGGATGAGGGCTAATTGACTGCAACTGAATCCTGACAAGATGGAGGTGATGTTAGTGGGTAAGGCGATGGACTTGGTGGCCCCCATCATTGATGGGGTCTGTCCTCCATTGACCTGCCAGGGACAGAGTCTAGGGGTGCTCCTCGATGCACAGCTCCGCCTGGATCTCCAGGTGGAGGCTGTGGCGAGGAGTGCTTTCCACCAGTTGCATCTGGTGCGACGGCTTCAGCCATTTGTTTTGGGCTCTGACCTGGCAACAATCATCCATGCTTTCATCACCTCTTGACTAGACTACTGTAACGCGCTCTACGTGGGGTTACCCATGGTGATGGCTCAGAAATTGCAGCTGGTGTAGAATGTGGCAGCCTGTCTCCTAGTGGGATTGGGCCACCGGGAGCATATTATACCAGTGCTCTGCTCTCTGCACTGGTTGTCAGTGGTTTTCTGGGCCCGATTCAAGGTGTTGGTTTTAACCGATAAAGCCCTAAACAGTCTGGGCCTTGACTATCTGAGAGACTGCCTCACTCCATGTGTCCTGGATTAACCCCTGTGATCATCCCTGGATGCCCTGCTCGAAGTCTTCCGAGTTTCTTGGGTGGTGACACAGGAGAGGGCATTCTTGGTAGTCATGCCACACCTATGGAACTCCCTTCCACTGGGGGCATGGATGGCCCCAGACTTCCCTTCTTTTCAGAAACATTGCAAGACCTGGCTGTTCTGCAGATGTTTGGCGGGGGTGAGGCGTGATAGACAGGGGGGGGATACGGGGGTTGTTTTCTCTGCTTCCTCCTTTTATGATTGTTTAAATTGTTTTAATTGTTTTTTATTGTTGTAAGGCGCCCTGAACTGCCTGTGGAAGGAGGGGCAGGGTAATAAGTTTTTTTTTAAATAAATAAAATAAAATAAATATATATTTTTTTTATTTATTAATTTATTTATCAATTTATACCCCGCCTCTCCTGTAAAAACAGCTCGGGGCAACTAACAATTTTTAAAGAGTAAAAATACAATAATATAAATATAAAACAATCATAATAATATAAACAATTTAAAACAGGGTTAGGGGAAAAAAAATAAGGGTAGGGTGGTGCTAAAACCCTAACCCACCCTCCCCAAAGGCCTGGGCGAACAGCCAGGTTTTACAAGCCCCCCAGAATGTTAAAAGGCTTGGGGCCAGGCCACCAACTGGTACGTAAATTCTTTTACTAATATGCAATCCAGTTGTAAATTGGTCAAAGCAAACAGAACAACATAGAACACTAAATCTGATTAGATGTACCGGAATGGAGGTTAAGGGGCACTGAGAGAAGGTTAAGGGGTATCTACTCACACATTAATTTGCTCAGAAATGCAGAAACAACAAACCCAGAAGTAAAACAATACCATCAGCAATGCAGTAAGCAGTAAATGAACAGTAATTGGTATGCAGTAAAAGGTAAGCAGAAAGTCGGTAAATCATGATATCTTGTGATACTGTGAGAATCTAGAAATCACATTAGTTGTGGAAAATGGATGGGAAATCAATCCCAGTTCCTGATATGGTGAACTTTCTTGCAAGCAGCAATTTAGCTGCTCATTTCAGCCTTAGTAAAAACAATAAATAAATTGGGGGGAACTTATACAACCTTTTTAAATGCCAAAATGTTTCCTTTATTATTATTATTATTAATTATGATGATGATGATGATGATGATTGATTATTATTAGCAGCAGCAGCAAGCATTTATATAGTGCCAACCATGTACCTGGCGCTTTACAAAGTAATTGAATAGACATGGTTCCTGCCCTAGGACTTACAATCTGAGATCCAGGGGAGAGAGAGACGAAGGAAGGGGAACAGGGGAAGAGACAAGGAGTGTAACATTCACGAAAATGTAAAGTCCCAGGTCCCACTTATCTCCTTTGAGAAGATAAGTGGGACAAAATCTATTATATTATATCTAGATTACCCCAGACTGCTTAACAGCATTTCCTCAAAGCTGGATATCCTAGAAATGTTGTCCAACTGATTTAGGATTATTTGATGTATTGGATGTATAAGATATGCTTATCATTCCCTGGAAACACAGGCATACTATCTAATCAAAACCCCAAAACAATAATATAACAAAGTGACTATTAATTCTTGTTTAAAAGACTTGATATTTTAATTCCTAAAATTATTTTTAGAAGCTACATTAAGGGGAAATTGTTCTAAGGAGCAAGAGAACAGGGAATGATTAGCAATTTTCAAATCCCTCCTGAAAACCTCCCTCTTCTGTCAGACTTTACCTACCTCCTCAAACTGCTCATTTAAGCTGCTCCTTCTACTTTCTCCTTCAGCATCCCCCTTCTCCACAGTAACTAAGCTAAGTATGTGCACCTGCAACTTGTCTCAGCTTAGAGGCATACCGGGGCAGGGAGGGAGCACAGATTGCCCTGTTCAGTTGAGAGGTAGCCCTGGGGGGAAGGCAGGGAAGAGGAGAGCCAGCAATCTCCCTTCCCCTGGGTCTTCATGACAGCTGAGAGGGGTGCAATATGCACTCTCCTCTTGTGGTCACTTTTCAGCTGAGAGGCACACACTACCTGCACCTCTGTGGTGCTGGCAGATCTGGATGTACGTAACCGCTGTGCGTGCCCCAAATCATGGGAGGCATTGACATGATCCACATGTCCTGGTTCAACGCTGTGTGGAATCACCCCAGGCCAGCCCTGGGTTGACCTTCTGGAGGGCTCTTCTCATACATACAGGTGGTTCCAGGGTTAATGGAGGCAACTGTGGGCCAGCATCATATCTGTTAACACCCTATCTTTCAGCTTCAGTTCCCCATCTGTAAAATGGGAATAATTAATAATGACATACCTCATTAAGGTTTGTAAAGCACTGTAAATTCTATATAAACAATTCATAGTAATAATTCCTAAAACAGATAACTGGATACACAGCTTTAAGCAAACACTAAATATCCAGAATCTCCCAATATAATTTAGAAACACTACAGAATTCCATTGGAAACTCTAGTTTCCCACAAACACACTCTGCTTTTCAATTTTAAAAGCAGCTTCCCAATACTAGCTTGCCATGATGACATTTAACAACTGAAATTGTGGCAGCTGCAATGGTAACAGAAGTAGATTTTCATCCATTTCCAGCAGTGGATTGATGCCTAAGCAGAGCCTGAGTTTCATTGATTGTTTCATGCTTGTCACAGACAAGCCGGAAGAATACATTGCTGGAGTATTATAAAACTTTTCATATAAATGTAATGTGTGGGTATATATAGGACATAAACAACCTAGAAAGGACTTTTAGAAATTCCAGGAGGAAATATATGATCAATTAGCTAGTTAAAAATATAAATATAAATAATGTTTATGTCAATAATCTAGAGCCCAGTCCCTATCTTACACAAGGAGGAAGCTTTGGGTTTTGCTGCTTCTAAGTCTTTATAGTATCTATTTGGAGATGAAAAGGGTATCCTCTACTATCCAGTATCCAGCCAGATATCATGGTATCTGTGGTACCCAGCCAGATATCAAATGATATTCTGTTTAGTATCTGATGACTATCTGGTTAACCAGATTACCATTTATTTCATTATTGTTTACCACATTACTGTTTAATTACCATTTGAGAGTTTTCAGTTGTTTTTTTTACTCCCTCTGTCCAGACTTATTTGGTTATGCAGTAATGTGGCAAATGGTAATGCAGTAAACAGTAATATCTGGCATTCCGGTTTGGTGATTAACCTCCACGGTTACCGGAGAGTTACTGAATAACCACCACACTATTCAGAATACTGGATATTAACCACAGATAATTTTTTCCTATCCATTTAAGCTCTACATCTACCAGGTTCCTCTGACTTGTTGCTGAAAATATTATTTATTTTTTGACTCACGATGAGAAAAAGAATAGATTTTCTGCTGTAATGATTAGATGTGTAGGCAAACAGTAGGATAATGCTAAATTATTCCCTTTTTAAATACAAGGTTCTTTTATGTAAACAAGAATCTGCACATCTTGACCAAAGTTGTTGAATAATTTATTGACTTCCCTTACTTTGGACGTAAATGTTTTTGTTTAAATTTCTGGCTGTGCAAAAAAATTAAAAAAAGCATAGGTCACAGGAACAGATGCAAGCAAGGACAACCAGGAGAATGGAGGGGACAAAATAATTAGGACGAGATTCTCTGTTACCCCAAATGTGGTACAGCAACTTACACTAGTGTAAAGACAATAAAAATTAATGTAAAATACTACCCAATTAGAATGGAAACAATTTAGTCCATAGATGCTGATGTGCTATTCTCTGACTTTTCCTTATTTCTGAGAATTTATATCGATCAGACTGAAGTGCATTGAAAGAACTCAAGTGTTTGCCATTAAGAAATCAACATTTACAAACAGTCAACAAAAAGTGCTGTCTAAGATCACCATAATTTTCACCCAGCTGTATTACTAGGACACATCTGTGGCAATTCTGTGATAACAGTTAACTAACGATGACATTTTGATGACTTCTAATTCATTGGTATATGAATGGAAGGTAGCTGTAATAGCTGGCTCTTTAAGGGAAGCAGAAGCATTGGATGTCAAGTGATGAGGCAGGAAGCTATAAAATGGAGGCAGAGAGAGCACAGGGGGCTGGAGGGGTGAACTGTAGGAGAGTTCAGAAGCGATGGCAGAGAATATAGCTGAGGGAAAGGTTGATAGGCTCTGACAGGTAACCTCAGTGCCTTCAGAACAGAAAGAGGGGAAAGAAACTATTTTGGTTTGAAGAGACATTTTCAGAAAGAAATAAGACTGTTTGATAGCCCTTTGCAAAAACTATCTACAGAGACTCTGGCTATAGAAGGGAAAAAATACTTTATTTTGGTAAGACCTTTTGCTATTGAGAGAGTGTTTGCCTTATCACAAAGGGGGAAAGAGAGTATTTATTTGCTGACCTAACTACAGAGGATAGGATGGCTATGCATTCTCATTGGAGGGAGAGACAGTTAACAAGACCTTGAGGAAAGCTGACACTGGAAAGTTTCACAGGTGTTATCACTTCAACCTGTAATGTGGGGAAGTCAGGGATGGGTGCAGGCACCTCCCTCCTCTCTGCGCCTGAACTGCTGGAGAAGACACTGACCCTATTACTCAATTAAGTTTAGGGTCTGATCCTCCAAAGAACTGTGGTTCGCAAAGGCCGTGCATATCATTGTAGCATATGTAATTATTGCATTGGGTTTGCTTCCAATATGTGCTATCGGACTCTGTTTTGAAAATAATAAGAATAAGGGTAAAATCAAATGAGAGTGACAATAGCCCACATTATTAGCCTTGACTGGGCATGCTCCTGCATCCCCATGTATTAGCCATCCACCATGTGGCCTCCACCTGATTACCACAGAGCCACCACTCACGGCAGAGTTCACGGACATTGTGGGCCCACTTGTAGGAGTCAGGGCTAATGGGTGCCCATGTGTTGCACTTGTCAATTAGGTTGCCCATAGTCTCACCAGCATCCAGGTTTACCAGCACCATTTTGTGTCAGACCAGCTGAGAGACAGGTGTGGTAGGAATATTCCTCCCCCATGGCCACCTCTCATCTGAGAGGCCCTCTAGAAATCTTCCACCTGCAGACTCCTTCCCTGACTCTCAGCTGAGAGGTGTGCTAGAGATCTGCCTCTCCCCCCCTCCCACACAGTCTTCCTCTTTGCCTCTTAGCTGAGCGGCAGACTAGAGATCTCCCTCCCCACATTCTCCCTCCTTAGCCACCGCCACTCAGATGCAGTTCTGTGGCAATTCTATGATAACAGTTGGCTAATTATGACATTTGATGGCTTCTAATTCAGTGGTGTATGAATAGATATTGGTAGTGCTACTGGTGTAAGCTGCCTCAAGCACATGAAATATGGGTGAGGGGGGTGCTAGTTTATTATTCTGCATGTGATTGGGGACTGCACAGACCAAATACAACCTCCAGTGGGTTATCATCTTGTTTGTTTTCACCCTAAGTCTTTCTAAAAAGCCTGAGGCAGGAAATGTCAAGTGAATAACAGTACCCAATGCCTTCTCTCTCTCTCTCTCTCTCTCTCTCTCTCTCTCTCTCTCTCTCACTCTCACACACACACACACACACACACACACACAGTCATTTATTATTATTATTATTATTATTAACAAACATTTATATAGCGCCAGCAGTGTACCTGGCACTTTACAAAGTAATAAAATAGACACGGTCTATTTCCGAAAAGTATTATTAAAAATACTTAATAATTAATTATTAATAACTATGAAGGTGTTAATCTTGTCATAGGCTCAATTTACATGGACGCGCTCCCCCCTCGCCCACATATGCAGGGGGATGGGAGGGCATCCGTGCGATCACTGCCGTGGTTGGGTGTGGGTTTAGGTGCATGCATGCTCCCATGCTCCACCCACGTCAACCTATCACCCATGCATGGGACAATGGGTGCCAATGGTGGATGCTCCATGTGTGGAGATGGGTGGAGGTAAGTGGGCATCTGTGTAACATCAATGTAATGGGCCACCTACACACCACCCACCCACCATGCCACCCACCCATCCCCCAGCACCACTGGCCCATTTGAAAAGGGTCCCGGTTGCTTGTCTCCCATAATTCCCATAGATCTGGTTTCTTGGCTAATGACCAAATTATGTATGATTTACTTTCACTGATGCTTTTCTGCTTACAGGAACACAAGAAGAGACAATGAGATGCAATATACACAGAGATGTTGTGAGCTGTCCACATATTAATTTGACCATTTGGGCTCCCATATCCACTGTTGTCCCAATGGTAATCTCTCTCTCATGGCACATCTGAAATGAAACAGAGTACTTTAAAAAACATATCCACATGATTCAGGTAAGTGAGCTATGCCTTAAGCTTCCGAGGATGGCAAGCAATGTCTTAGAGTCAATTGACCTGGGAGGAAAATTTCTTCCTAGCCAAAATCTGACGACTAGATGACTACTGAACATGTGTGTGGGACCCACAAGTCAGGCAATCAAAATAAAGTTCTTTAAAGCACTATTGTCACCTTTTGCGTGATCCCATTTATTACAAATGGAAAGTGAGCTTTATGGCCTAGCTGAACTAATCATACTAGATTGGGCTTCACTTTTTCCAAATTGTATAAAATGAGTTTACACTTCACTTTGATACCGACTAGCAAAGCAAGTATTGTAAAATGACAATATATTTATAAATAAAGGAACATGAGACTTTAGAATATATTAAAAATATAAGTGTAGTTTACTTAAATATAAATAGAGAATATCAGTAGTTTACATAGAATAGCATGGATAGCCAATCAAAATTACATGATCTTAAAACATCTCTATTTTAAGAAAAAAGCTTCTAAAAGCTTAACATATGCTCAATTCATTGGCTCAAAGATATCAAGAGTAATACATTACATTCTTCCCAGTTCTTCCCTTTGTCTGCCAAGATGTTGGTGAGAAAGAAACTCCAACATGAGGTGTGGAATCTCAGCCTAAAGAGCAAAGATCTTGTCTCCCTTCTTAAGCTTGCCAGCATGGGAGGCTCACATTCCTGAGGACTGATGTTGCTGGTGTAGCTGACATCAGTTAGCAAGGAAATACACTGGATTCTAATTGGCTCTCTTAATTCTGAAAAAGTAAAGTTTTTTAATTTCCTTCAAGGTTTGAACAGAAATCTTACATTTTTATCAAAGATAATTGTCATATTACAGAGAGAATAACCAGAGCTTCAAGGTTATTTCAACCATTAATTAAATAGATATGTTAGCTAGAAAAAACTAACTTAAATCTCCCTTCTAAGTCTGGAGATATTTATGGCCGAATCATTCGTCATCTAGACACGTAACAGATAAGGTTCCAGACACCTCGACTGGCAAGAGGCCTTTGATCTGCCCTCTAACTCCTAGCCATTTGACTGTTTCCTTGGATAAGGTGAAAGTTCATTTGGGAAGTTTAGAAAAAAGCTCCTTGGAATGTAGCTGAAGAAGCTTCAGCCTGAACCAAGCTAATCACAGAAGTTGATTTT
>QEPC01006515.1:447397-468768 GCA_003113815.1 Sphenodon punctatus | reverse complement strand
ATTGTAAGACACTCTTCTGCATGGATCAACTTCAGTCCTTCAACTTTCTGAGCTGGTCCTATCATGTAAAAATGACTCGGTCAGCCAATACACACAGGTCACTTTAAACTCCCAGCAGGAGTTTTGCTCAAAAAACTTTAGTTTGGAGGTCAATTTACATTCACCGAAAAGATCAATTTGCCATTGGATAAAAACACTGTTCCTTGAACTCCCACACAGAACATGTGCATGCATGTATGTATTGAGAAGAATGGGCAGTGATTGTGGCACAGAGAGACACAACACCAGCAGTCAGCACAGCACAGCGCACAGCAGACAGCACGCACATGCGCAGCAGCGCTGGTTCGCGGAACCGCGATAAGCACTCATAACTGTCTCTCTCATATATTAAATTGGAGGACAGCGGAAAAAGATCGCTGATTGTATGCGATAACGGTGCCAATCGGAAAAACAGTGAAACACATAAATGCTGCATCTGCGGATTCTTGTAGCGGCAAATGCAAAATTGTGGCGTACCGGGTGGAATTCTGCTGGGAGCAACGTTAGATGCCGAGATTTAGGAACGGAATTGAGGTGTGGTAAAAGCTCCTGCTGCGTCAGCCCTAACAGATACCAAATAGTAGTGTTTATTAATTTCAGCTCTAGCTCTTTCTAGAATGTACACCTCTGAGCAAGCCCTCTTGGCTTCCTCACCTTTTTCCTATGCCCATCTCCCCATTTCCCTTCCACCTTATTTTATTTTATTTATTTATTTATTTATTTATTTATTTTATTTTAGACATTTTTACTCTGCCCATCCTGCCACAGGCAGCTCTGGCCAGCTTAAATTAAACAATAAAAACACTTAAAATCAACAATAAAAACACTTAAAATTCTCCAAAAAAGGAAGAATTAAAACATCCCTAACCACCCCCAACCCTAACCCATTCCCCCCACCCTGCCCATCCTCCCCATCAAAAGCCAGGTGGAACAGCCACGCTTTACAACCACGTCAAAAAGAGGGGAGATCCAGGGCCAAACGGGCCTTCACTGGCAGGGAGTTCCAGAGCTGTGGAGCAGCCACTAAGAAGGTTCTCCCCATGGTTAATCTGACAGATGTCATTTAAGCTAACTGACAGGGAAAACACTCTTTGCTTCAGCTCTAATTTAACGCAATACTCAAAATGTGGGTTTGTGCCATTTCTCACTCTAAAAGTGTTGTATGTGTGAATGCTCTCGTAGTGGAGTCCTCGGCTGTGTCTATCTGACAGGATGGAATTTAGCCTGCATACATCATGATGATATAATATTAGGGAAGCTATATACTGTGTTATGTAAATTATTTTGCTTCTCCATATAAATTACTATATACTCTATAAATGTATTTCTATTGCTGAAGCTAGTCTGCCATATATTATAACACTCTAATTTAGGCAGAAGTGACAATGCAGTATGTGAAGATCAAAATGGTAACACTGTCAAGAAAACAAAGAATGCATGGATGGGTAGCATAATGAAAACAAAATCTCTAGTGATCTTTTTAATCTCTCCACCTCCTTTCGTCTGAGCTGTGGCCAAGTAGAACAATTGAACAGGCTTGATTTTACTTATTATTTTGGACTCATGCAGAGAAGTTATAAAGGGAACAAGACATATTTATTAATGTTTCCAAAGGAATGTAATTCATTATTGATTCCACCTGCTCCCCACCTTCTTTAGCAGTTGACATTTGGAGACAATGAAAATGTAAGAAATGTATGTAATATTTATTATTTCAACTGATACAACTACTACACTGTCCTTTTCAATATATGCATAAGCCACCAACAGAACTGTTTTTTTGCCTTCAGTTGGTTAATTTGAATTTATTTACTTGTTCTGAAGCCTAAGATATTCTGCTCTTATCACCAGTATCTTAGATTAACAACATAGAAAGAAAATACACTACATATGGAAATTTCTGTGATAAATTAATCAAGAAATGATATTTTTATTCTATACATTTGTAGCAGCTGGCTTTGTGTTTACTGGCCTGAAATGAAACTCAAAGAAGTCGGGAAATTAATTTCACTTGCTAAAAGTTACTGATAAACGAGGAAATTATTAGAAAATATGTGTCAAGCGGCCTGGAAATAATTAAAAATTACTGTGGCTGTTAAACCTTCTCAAGTTTATCAGTACTGAAAAAATCCTCGGAGAAAGAGGAGAACAAAAAACTCAAATTAAAATGCGTTAGGATTTTCTCTACTCAACTGACTTTGTGTTCTTTGGGCTTTGTGGCTGAATATCCATGAATTTTGATCCTGACTCAGAAAACATTTTTCTTAAAAGTGATTTTTGTACTGTAAATGTTGGCCTCCAAGTTCTTAATTCTGTGAACCAGCATTCTTGTGGGTGCACCCTCCTATGCACATGAGGACACTACCCACTTTTACACTAAGAACTGCACACACTGGCTCTGCTCTCCCTGCTTTCTTGCTTGCTTGCTTCCCAACAAATTGTACAGGCTACCAAATTTTTCCCCTTAAAAAGCGTCCCAAAATTTTGAGACTCAAACAACAGAAAATACAAAAATTGGCATTGAAACTAGAATAGAAATCAGAAATACAGAAATTCATAGTTTTCATAGCCTGAAATATTATTAAGCCCCTTCATTTTCAGTTTAAACTGATTTTTACTGAAAAAATCCCAGGTTTTACAAATTGGGTTTTTACTGATTTTTGCCTAAATTCTCTATCACTCAATTAGAGATATGTGTGTTATGTTAATAATAAACTAGTCTACATGTATATGCAAAGCTACAAGTTGAAGCAAGGCAATGTATACCCAAGGTATACCATAGTGGTGGGCATCCAGAGTGAAATACAGACCTGTATCTGTATTACTGATCTGGATCTTTAATTCTTGATTTGATTACGGTTCCATATTATGGATACATATTTAAATCAACTAAAAATTAAGCATAAAGAACCTACACATGCAAAAAGGGCCACTGGACCGTTCTGTGTATGCGCGGCCTTTTCCAAAATGGCAGCAGCAGTGTCAGTGTCATTTTGGAAAATGACAGCTATTTGGTGCATGTGCAAAATGGCCACGGCGCATGTGCAGGCTGGTTGCCTTTCTCCAAAATGGCAGTAAAGTTGCTGTTGCCATTTTGTGCAAAGTCACACATATGCAGAATGCTTTGGTGGCCTTTTTCCACATGCACAGTCATATTTTTAAAATGTATACATTTTAAAACTGAACTGCAACAGGCGTGTTACGGTTGGGTGCAGATTAATCCGTATTTGACCATTACGAGAAGTTACAGATTAATCTGAATCTGTGGTGCCTGTTCCTAGTGTATACACACAATACACACATGCATGCTCAGAGGTGCATGTGCATCTGTTCACTCTTCAAAAATTGTATGAATCACAGAAACGGAATCCTGTTGTTTAACAGAGACACAACGTTATCTAATACAGAAGTGTATAGAATTCTGGTTAACAATGGATAAGAACAGATGTGTCAATGGCATGCTGTAGCCCAGATTTCAACTTCATGTCTGTGTAGGCATTGTCAGATGTTGCCTTAGGATTGTCCAGGGCCATGTTGATGATCTAGCCCGAGCTCTGACCTTGGAAAACCTCTGAGGTCACAGCCCAGGCTAAGGGCTGCCTACCCATGCCAAAGTGGGCCATAGTGGGTTATCACATCTGTTCATCCGGAAGACATGACCAGAATCAAGGGACCACCATGGCCAGCTGCCATGGCTGGCTGTCACTGACTTCCATGACTGTCCATCATGCCTGGAAGGGTGGTACCAGCTACTTCGCACAGCATGGGGTGAGGCTGGTTGGCCATACATTCGTGCTTCAGCATGCTTTCCCAAGGCCCTGGCTGTAGGTACATTTGTTCTGTGAACCTGCACGGATCAATTCCACCGTGACATCCCAGGTCAGGTTGCCACCATGCCATGATCATGTGTGTTTTCACCCAATATCTGTGCAGACCTTTCTTACAGAAGCACATTTGGGGATATTCCAGGGGGGGGGGGAAATCTTTTCATGTACGTGTTGCCAGTCAGTCATCAGAAAACACATGAAGATGCTTTCCAAAGTTTTCCCAAAGAGCTGTCAAAGAAGTGGGAAGCTACTGTCATTTGCAATATGTCCCCTGAAGATTTTCACAGCAAATCATCATTCTGGAAAGTCATTGGACTGTTTAATCCTCTTGGTAAAAGTGTGGCCTCGACAGATACATTTGAACAGTATGCTGGTATCATTTCCCCCATTGTGGCTCCTAACGAAGGAAGTGCTAAACTAGACAGTGAATTCCATGTGTACATGGCAATGCCTTCCCCAGACAACCATGACACCACTCCTCTTGAACTCTGGAAAATCCACTGCACCAACTTTCCAACTGTGAGCCATCCTGCTTCTCGCATCCTTAGCGTCCCACCTTGCTTAAGTGATGTGGAAAGAGCATTTTCTAAATTTGTCTACATCCTAGACTTCAGGAGAACAAGCCTTGGAAAAAAATATTTAAAACAACAACAACTGCTGTGAGTCTATGTTATGCAGGTCTTCTGGAATTTACACTGAAGCCCCTTATATCAAGGATTTGGCTAGACTTCACATAACCTGGAAAATATGGGTGATTTCAGACGTTACGGGCGGGCGGTTCACCACAGTGGATCCCCGGTGGGGGTGAATAAAAAAACAACGCCGCGGGGCCAAAAAAAGCCCCAAATAGATGTGACGGGACCAGGACCACAACCGGGAATCAGGCTGACACATCACAGATCGGTGCAGCGCAACAGACATGACGCCCATCCCCAGCCATGGTCAGAACTCCCAGAAGACACCGGGTAGGGGTGGGACACACACATGGCCGCCGGAGGGCAAACGAAGCCTAAAGGCACACAAGGAAATGCCCACACAAGGGAAACAGGAAGGGAGGGGGGAAGAGGGAGAAGCAGCCGACAGGTACCGCCCCCAGCAGGCGCGCGCACACACACACAGCGGTCCCACAGCGCAACACACAGCAGAACCGCATGCCCGGGCACACACACACGCACACACACACACGCGGGAGCACCCACCCAAGGGAAAGGTTGGGCAGGGGGGGGCAGGGGTGCCTGGACAAAGCACAAGGGACAATGGGAGCAGGGGGGACACGGAAGAGGGGGGGCACCGCAAAGGGGCAGGATATGACACAGGCTGCTGGAAACCCCCACCCCCACAGCACCACAGTCCACATAAGCACCCCCACAGCAACACAGGCAGTCTCGGGACGGGGGGGCCAGGATCCCACAACAAAGGCATGGTGAGGGCCCGCAAGGCACAGCCAGCCCAGCAGAGGCAGTCCAGGAGGGGAACGTGGGCCCCACAGTCACAGAGGGCCACAGGCAGGGCAGCCAGGACAGGCGGAGAGGTGCTCCAGGTCCAATGACACGAATCCCCCCCCGGGAAGCACCATGGCCCAGTCCGGGGGGGCCCAACCCCCAGGTCACACAAGCACAACCGATGGGGGGGGCAGCAGGGGGCAGCGCCCATGGATGCGGACAGGCAGCTGGACACAGATGGGTCAGACAGGCCACCCAGGCACTCAGAACGGCAACCAGAGGGGGCCCCAGGCAGCAGCTAGGGGTAGCAGCAGCCCGCGAAGCAGGCAGGTGCACACCACAGTGGAGACATCAGGGCAGGAGCAGCCAGCAGGGACCAGCCCCCCCGGACCAGGGCGGGGGCCCACATGGGAACACGACACCGGGGGGGCCGGGAGGAGCACAGGGAGTCACAGGCTGCCGCTGGGGGCCACAGCGGGCCCGGGACCCGGGTGCCCCACCTGGTGAACCAGGTGGGGCCAATGGAGCAAGCCCCGGTGTTACCCCTGCAAGGACATGTGGTGGGCGATCAGGTAGTACGCCTCGAAGGGATCAGGCATGGTGAGAGCCAGCTGCACGTCCACACGGGCCCACACCCCCAGCAGGGCCGACAGCTCCGCCGCGGAAGGCTCCGGCACACAGCAGGCAGCGGAAGGGGGCCAAGGAAGATATCCCAGCTCCAGCAGCCAGTGGTACACCACCCCATGGGTGCACTGGTACCCACGCGCCCCGTGAACACAGGAAAAGTAGGTCACGGCCAAGGCAGGCCCACCCTCAGCAAGGCACTCCATGAAGGTGCTCAAACCGCACACCACCAGTGCTGACACAGTCTCTGCCCTGGTCCAGGGCACATGGGAGCACCGTGGGTCCGGGATGCAACCATCCAGGAACTGAACCAGCCCCAGGGCCTCCGTATGCAGCCGAAAATCTCAAGCTCTCGCCTCATAGCCGAAGTAACAGAGACCAGAGCTTATGCTCTCATAGGTGCCCCCATGGCTGCCCGGGGTGCCCAGGAGCAGCTGCACGGCCAGGGTATGCCACAGGTCGCACAGAGACATGGTCTCGTGGAAGGTCCAGATATGGGGGGCCCCAGGGGGGCAGGGGAGTGGGGGCTCCGTGGATCGGCAGGCAGCCATTGTCCAGCACCACAGGGAGAATGACACGGAGCCCCGGTGGCAAAAACACCCTCCAGGGCCGGGAGGGGCACCGAGGGGTCCCGAGTACAGGGAAGGCGGCCGGGAACCACGACATTGTAGCACAACAGAGCGAGGCGTGAGGTGCGGGCTTGGCCCAGCTGCACAACACAACAGCGATCTCCCTGTCCAGCTAATCACACCTTCAAGGCCATCCTGCAGCAAACAGTGGGGGGAGGGGGGCTGGGCTGGTGGTGGAGAGGGCTGATGGAATGCAGATGTCCTGGGAGCGCACAGAACCGCTCTCCCATGCAGAAGCAAGGCCAGGTGGCCTGCCTGCCAGTGCACCCAATGGCACGCACCCATGCCCTGGCCCCCCCGGGGAGGCCAGTGGCAGGGTAGGGGCCTGCCCCCTGCACAGTCCTGCCTTCACAGGCACTGTATAAAAGTGCCTCCCCTGCCCTGGGCCCCACCACCATGGAGCGCGACAGGGCAGCGGCCTGTTGGATGTTCCTCGCGCTCGCAGCTGAGTGGTTCCGTGAACACACCGAGCAGCTGCACCTCCTGACCGCGGAGGTGCAACTGGCTGCCTGGGTGCTGGTTGCCCAGGCCCAAGCAGGAGCATGGGGCCTCCAGGCCCAACACGGATGCCAGAGAGCCCGGGCGCGCCTCAGAGCACTGCGCATCTCTGGGGCGGATTGACAGGCTGTGAGCCGGGGCCGCACCCGGCCCTCCCTGCTCTGTTGTGCTGCCCGGCACCTCCTGTGGGCAAGGGAGACCCTGCGCAGGGCAGCCCTGCTAGCATTGCCCATAGCCAGATCCCTGTGGGTCCCCGAGCGCCCACAGGCATGGTGGGCGAGGGCGATGGCCCACTGGGAAGAGTAAGACTGGAGGGCCCACTTCCAAATGAGCAAGGCCACCCTGCTCCACCTAGCAGAGCTCCTCACACCCTGGCTGGAGTGGGAGTACACCTCCATGCAGGACCCCATCCCCATGGTCCAGCGGGTGGCCATAGGGGTCTGGGCCCTCGCTACCCCCGACTCCTGCCGGTCGGTGTCCCAGCACTTCAGGGTGGGGGTCAGCACTGTCACCTGCATTGTGTGGGATGTGTGCGAGGCGGTGGAGGGCGTGCTCCTGGACAGAACGATCCAGCTCATGGACCAGGGGGCCGTGATGGCGGGCTTCGCGGCCGGACGCTTCCCCAACTGCATGGGAGCCGTGGATGGAACCCACATCAAGATCCTCTGCCCGGCCACCTGGGAGGCCCTGGAGTATGTGAACCAGCACGGTTACTACTCCCTGTACCTGCGGAGGGTGGTGGACCACCGGGGCCGGTTCATAGACATTTACATGGGCAACTTATACCGCAGTCACGATGCCAGGATCATGACCACCTCCTCCTTCTATACCCGGATGTTCTGGGGGGACTTCATGGACATGGGCATGAGGTGGATCGAGGGGGTCCTGATGCCCCCCGTATCCTGGGGAACCCCACCTACCTCCTCACCCACTGGTTGATGAAGGTGTTCCCTGTACCGAGCACCCCTGAGGAGGTCCTATTCAATACTCACCTGTCTTCCAGCCAGACCGTGGTGGAGCGTGCCTTCGGGGCCCTCAAGCAGTGCTGGAGGAGTGTAGCTGGGCGCCTGGATTACACCGTCTCGACCTCGGCCCTGGTGATCGCTGTCTACTGTGTGCTGCACAATGTCTGCGAAACTGAGGGGGCGGCTCTGGGCTACCCCAAGCCCCACCGGCCCCTGGGTCCCGTGCCCCTCTACGTGAATGCAGAGAACCCCCGGGAGTACCGATAAGCCAAACGGATCCGGACTGCCCTGGCGAGCCATATCGCCTGGGGGGCCCAGGTGTGACAGAGCCCCCCCTGAGGGCCACACCTGCTGATCTGTGGCCATTCCCCTGCACGCTGGGCCCCCACCCGGGTCCCCCACAAATGGGAGCCTGAGCCGCCCTAGTGACACCTGCCTTTATTTCCCCCATGTGCACACAATCACCCGGTCCTGCACCCGTGCGTTGCCCTGTCCCCCACAGTGCCCCCATCATGTTGCACTACCCCTCCCCCCTTCCCCACATCCCCCCTCACTTCCTGGGGCATCCCCGTGGGCGCCCGCTGGGGCCCACAGAGCTCTGGGACTCAGCTCTCCTCCCCCCTGCTGTCTGTGTGCCCTGCAGTGTCCTGAGCCGCCTCCTGGTCCGGCAGGGGGACGGGCAGTGGTGGGGAGAGGGTGGCCGGGGCCCTGGGTAGCCCACAGGGGGCTGCACCCTCCAGAGCACCGGGGGCACCGGGAGGCGGATGCGCAGCCCCTGTGGGGGTGGGGGTGGCTGGGGCACCTGGGTGGGGGGCGGGGCCTCCAAGGGCCCCAGCCCCGGGACCTGGGCAGGCAGGGTGCCCGGGGGTGCACCTGCCATCACATAGGTGCACATGGTGCCTGCGTGCAGGAGCAGGGAGGTCCCGATGTCGTGGGACCTGTCCATCTTGAGGGCGTGCTCCCACACCATGGCTTGGATGTCCTGCCTGAGGCCCCCGATCAGCTCCTCCTGCCTGCAGTGATCCCTGCACTCCCGGCACCGCTCCAGGTGCACCTCGGCCTTGAGCCTCCGATCCCTCACCTCGGCCCGCTCCAGGGACCGCTCAATGGCCGCCTCCATGCGGGCCACGGCCTCGATCATCCTCTCTCCCTGTTCCGTGGCATTTTGCACAATCTCCTGTGCCTGTTCTTCCCTCCACCTGCAGATCCGTGCCTGGTACTCCCGCATGCGTTGCGCTGGGGCCACGGGCCCTGGGTTCGCCGGCTGGTGGGGTTGCCCTGTGGGAGCAAGAGGGTGCGTGCGAGCCTGCCCCTGAGCCCTGCCCATGATGGGGCCGGGGCACCGCGTGCCCCCGGACATCCCTCGCGGGCACTNCGCCGGCTGGCAGGGTTGCCCTGTGGGAGCGAGAGGGTGAGTGCGAGCCTGCCCCTGAGCCCTGCCCATGATGGGGCAGGGGCCCCACATGCCCCTGGACATCCCTCATGGGCCCTCCCCGGCCCCTGGCCCCAGCCCCTCCATCCGCTCCACCTGCCCAGTGACCCCCTCCCTGCACCCCGGCTGGGGCTCGTTTCCTTTGGTTCAGCCCAGGGATTGGCATCCAGACGTTACTTTTTGTTGGTCCCCGGTGGGGATCTCTTTGACCACGCTTCCCGGAATATTCCCCCCACTAGCCCGGGAAGCATGGTTGAAATTGACCCCATGTGCGTATTGAGCATGGTGAACATCTGGCGCACGCCGAACAGACGTTCAGGGCTCTTTGGCCCTGCCGCAGGATTGAGCGTGGTTCACTGTGGTTGAGCGTGATCTCGTAACGTCTGAAAATACCCTATGTCAAAGGCTGCTTCTACACGAGCAGCGAGATGCAGCATGTTGCTTCCTGAAAAGCCCCATGGGGTGCATTTAAATGCACCTGAAGCACCTGGCCACCATAGGAATCGCAGCTTGCGTGGTCTTTTTGAAGGCACATTTTGGAAGCCTCGACAGATATACCAGTGCTCGCTAAGTTGCATGCCCCAACTGACCCCTAAGAAGGGCAAGGTCTAGGATGAATGACAGAGGTGATGAGACAGGGGGTGGGGTCACCAGGGCAGACATGAATCATGCCCTGACCCTGAAGGATAGTTGAGTAAGTCTGGGGTCAATTCACCCCTGATCCTGGTGCTCTCACCAAGCAGCATGGGCAGAACATCTCCTGCAGCCTGAAGACATGGCACTATGCTGCTCTCATGCGTGCACAGCCAGTGCCCAACCCCGGCACCCCCAAAAGAGAGGAAGAAGCTGTCTTAGAAAGGTGGGACAGGTCCCTCCCTCCCCCCCGAGGGCTCACACATTGCCTCGTGTATCCCACTACTCCCTGTTCCCATTCCAGCTGTAGTGGCTGGCAGCCAGTGTGACTGGGTGCATGTGTTTTGAGCCCTTCCATTGGGGATGAGCCACATGGAGGAACCCACCACAACCCCACCACTGCAGGGAATGGGAATCACTTCTGTTTCATCTCTGGAATCCAGCACAGAGAGTTCCAAGTTTACGCAGGCTCCTGTAGTATGCTGGTGCACAATCTCCCTTCAGATCCTGGGAACAGAACTCTTGAACCTGGGCTGCAGCTCTGCCAAACTCTGAGATGGGCAACTAATGTCAGTCCACTCTTCTATGGCTTGTGGCATGGCACAGACATGAAGCAGGCACACTGTATGTCAGGGTGTTTTCTAATGTGATAGTGGCAAGCTACCATCACGGACTTACCCGGTCAAGACTGCAGCAAACTGGGCCCCCCTGAACAAATACATGATGGAGATCAGCCCACTGAGGAGAGAGGGCAGAGGCATGGATGTGCATCCACCCTGCCCCCACACTGCATCCAGCAGCCCGCCCCCCTCCCTGATGGGCAGTCAATGATGACTGCCATGGCACCCGGCACTAGAAGGTACTCTGGAACGGGTCCAGTAAAGTGGATTTTCAAACATGAAAGCTTGCTTTAATCCCTGTCAGACAGCCAGATCCTGACCGTGTCAGGGGCTAGCATGGGCTGTGACTCAGAGACTTCCTGGTGTCACAGCCCACACTACACACCACCATGGCTGAGACCTATCACATGCTAACATCTGGTGGCCAGCATCTAACATGACAATGGCCCCTGATTTAAACCAGGTTGAAGTATGTTAAAACAGGCCACTGTCACATTAGAAAACACCCATAGGGAAGTGAAGAGCTGATCGATTAATTGACCTTCTCAGGCTTTGGCAGAGCCACAGCCTAAGCTGAGGAGATTTGTACCCTGGGTTCGGAAGGGAGATTGTGCAAAAGAATGCTGTGGCAACCTGCACCAGATTCTGGGGACAAACCAGCAGTAGAAAGGTTTTTGTCCCAGATGGGGAAACAGGGGTATGTGTGTGATAGGGAAGGGCATGTGTGAGGGTGGTGGAGAAAGCTGGATGTTTGAGCAAGCTTCCTCACACTGCACTGAATCCTTAGGAACCGGCTGCCTGCTGCACAGCACATGAAACTGCTCCGACCAGATACAAGGGCAGCACAGATTAGCCATTCGACATCAGGGATGCAAACCTAGAGGGATATTGGCCCCTTTGGGCCTGGGGTAGCATCACAGCCCCCTGGGTTGTCATGGGAACCCTTTGTGTGGTTTGGATGGGCATCTGATTCGATTCACTGCCTAACCCCATTCCTCCTGGTGCAGGGGGCATGGCCAGTGCTGAAGAGTGGACGGAAGGGCTCCCTCACTGGCACAGAGTCCTGACTGCTGACATTTCACCTCATCCTAGGACTTCTGTGAGTCAGTGCACATACAGGGGGATGCCGGTTCCCTGACTTGAACGCTGCCAGTGTACAGTTGGTATGCTTAGCTGGATCGGGGTCATATTGTTATCTTAAACTTTGAGGTGGCATACAGGGTTTTGAGTTCTGTTTCAGTTTTACAGTAAACCACATTAAATTCCATTTTTCAAAGCATTCATCTACTAATACTTTTTTGCTGTCTTCCTGTCCACGAAAATAAACCCTGATATTTATCCAGAAAAATTATGTGTCATTTTGTGCACTGATTTTCACCTATTTTTGTTGTTGTAATAAACACTGATAAATTCCCAGGAAAAAAGAAAATAAAAACTGAAAATGAAGGGCCCTAAATATGATCTGCTGAAGCAGTAGGAAAAACGATAAGGACACTTGGAATGCATTCTGTCAGAAGTGTGGCTTAAGACAAAAGGGATATGCTGCATATATGATAACAGCTGATAAGCCGAATGTTAGTGTTGTCTTTCATCATTAACACTTAGCAGTTACCATTGATGAGTTTGGTGGCCTAGTTTGGCTGCTTCATTTCTGCAGGGTTTCATACATCTACATACATTTCTGTAGATATCTAGGATTCTGGGCAATTTGCTGGAGTGATTGGGCCTCTGGGTGTGACTGTCTTACATCTCTGTGTTTAACCGTTATGATATTTTATTGCAAGTGGCATAATAAATTTATCACTGTGCTCAGTCTCACATAGGAGCGATCATTTTCCTGAGGAGGCACATACTCATGCTAGCAGTATCCAACATCCAACTCTCAACCCCAATTATACATCAAAAACTCGAGACTTCCAAAGCTGTGTACCTGACACTTTCCCAATATTTCTGTCCAATTTGAGAAGTTGGATTTAGTACTCTGATGGCCAGTCAAATAATAATGATTTAAGCTGGCTAATTTAGGAATGTTGTATATATGCTATACAGTAATTTTCCTCTCCATTCAGGAATGGAACTGAGTTGATCACAGTGGCTTTGATCCCAAATCCTCTCTTTTCCTGCCATGAAAGGAGGCTTCTTTCCTAGTTGTGACTCCCCCTTTCCATGGCTGCTGATCCCTGGCCATGATCCAACTCTCCACTGGAATCAGCACTGCCGCACCCCTCCCACCTGACAGTCGACTGGGAGAGGGGAGCACAGATTGTGTCCCCGAGAATCTCTGGGGACTTCTGCTCTCCCCTCGCCCAGCTGGCTTTCAGCAGAGACGAGCATTCTCGCTGTGCCTCTATGGTACTGGAGGACTCAGGGCTGCAGGGGACCCTGATAAATGAGACCTGGATCCTTGGTTGCCTGTTGCCCTGAATTGGGCCAGGTTAACCCTCATAACATGCACCCCCTTCCCAGGGATGATGCCATGTGGTGCTGCTCTGACCATAATATGGTGAAGATGATTCAACTGCATAGAACCTAGATACCAACAAGCCACTGGGCTAACATTATTTGTTAATAATTGATTACATTATTCATCTGTTGTCAGAGGATGTGGTCAAGGCCAGGAGAACAGCTTGTTTTTAAAAAGGAATGGATAAATTATTGGAGGGTAGGAAATGGATCACCCCATTGTGACCTTCTGGGAACTTCTCCCAAGCAACTGAGGCTGGCCTCTGTCGGAGACAGGATACTGGGCTTCATGGGCCATTGGTCTGACCCAGCATGTCACTACTTATGTTCCTAATAATTTATATTTGGGCTGAAATGAGTAGATAAATTGCTGCTTGTGAGAAATCTTGCTATATTGGGAGCTAGGATTAGTTTCCCAACTGTTTCCTGATACCAATGCAATATCTCAATTCTCATAATACCGTGAGATACCATCCCAGTTTACTTACTTTCCACATACAATTTACTGTGTACCATGTATTTTTTTAATTTACTACTTACTGTATTGCTGAGGGTACCGTTTTACTTCTGGGTTTTTTGTTTACACATTTCTGAGTCAATCACTATGTGAATAACCCATCCCTTAACAGCCTTTAATACCCTTAACCTCCTCTCCAGTGCCTCCAGTCAAAAATGTTGTTCTGTGTTGTTCTCTTTGCTTTGACCAATCTGCAACGGTATTGCAGATTAGTAAAGGAATCTGCATACCAGCCAATTACTAGTGACAAGGAAGTGCAAGGGAAAATGGAGTGCAAAAAATGTGGTATTGTGTTGGTATTACCTCTTTTTATTTGAAATGGATGGCAAAGTGGTAATTGGCAAAGCAATAATTGGAATCCCAGTAAGTGGAAAGTCAGTAAATCAAGAGATGAAATGTTGGTTGAGACATTATCAAGTACCAAGAGGTTCTCAATTCAAGCGAGATGGTATCAGGACCTGGAATTTCACCAAGATTTCCCATTTTGGTAAAATCTCATTTCTCACCTAAATTAATTAGTTCTTTTAGTGTCCAAACTGTTACAATTCATATCTAGTTCACCATTACAATTCTGCAAGGTATGTCATCCAGGTTCCCAATTTACTGCTGGGAAACTGAGGCCAAGAAATAGTGGCTTGCTCAAGCCCACCCCATGAACTTGTGGATAAAATGAAATTTGAAGCTTGGTCTCCCAGGTCCAAGTCCAGTGCCTTATCCACTAAGCTCTATACTGGCTATGATCTGACCTTTCTCATAAAATAATACAAAGGGATAATAAAGTGCTACCTAGAGTACAGAAATTTAATGGGGAAAAGGATATTTAGGTTCTTTGCATACTGCAGACCTCAATATTTTAGCTTGAGTTTGCATAATGTAATCAGAGGTTTTTTCCAAGCGCACCATTTGGACTAATCAATTATCCTTGCACAAATTAGCCCAGTTGTTTATAAAAAATTTAATGCACTACAAAGCCTAGCGTGTTTGTCATGCTATATAATCATAGCACCTGTTAAAAAGCCCACTGCAGCTGTACTTTCAGCAGATTACAGGCCATTAGGCAAGTTATACAGTATCTTCTTTTTATAACCTAATCTCTCTTCTTTCACATTTGAATTTTGGGAAATAAAAGGAGTTTTTTTTCCTTAAGACATTCACTGATTGAGATGAGGACAGTAATTTTAATATTTATGGAATGCTCAGATGCAACTCACAGTTGCTATGGTAAAATATAGTAGCACAATATTTCATTAACATTTAATCCAATTTATTATTATTATTATTATTATTATTATTATTATTATTATTATTATCACCAGAAATTTGCCTACCACTTTACAGAGAATAAAATAGACATGTTCCCTGCCTGAGAGCTTACAATCTAAAGACAGAGGAAGGGGAGACAGGGAAGGGGGAACAGAGGGAGAGACAAGGAATGCAACATTCATGAGGATGAGAGAACTCAGGTACATGTTCTTGGCTTGGTTACAGTAAATAGGAGTTTGCAGATAACAAGTAGGGGATAATCCTGGGTGGGGGTGATTAGCAGGAGTTAGGAAAGCCGAAGCAGAAGAGGTGGGTTTTGAGGAGGAACTTGAAGGTGTGGAGGATGGGGGCAAGTAGGATGAGGGCAGGGAGGGAGTTCCAGGCATGCGGGGAAGTGAGGAAAAAGGGATGAAGGCGGTTGGAGGAGCATGGGAGGTGTGGGAGGGTGAGGGAGGGGATGGAAGAGGAGAGGAGTGCTCAAACAGGGGTTCAGAGAGAGATCAGAGCAGAGAGGTAGGGGGGATCAAGGTTATGAAGGGGAAGCTAGTGGATGGGAAGCCAGTGGAGGGAGGAGAGGAGAGGCTGTAACACAGCCTTCTAGGGATGGGCGAACCGATCGTGGTTCGGGTTCGGTTGTTCGGATCAGTCCAGTTCGGTTCAGGCATTTGGTTCAGGTGTTCGGTTCGGGCGTTCGGTTCTTTCGCCAAGTTCGAGTTCAGCCGTTCAGTTCAGTCAAGTTCAGTTTGGTTCAGTTCAGCTGTTCAGAAAAAAGTATCGCGAGAGCCCGTGATCATGCCGGAAACCAGAAATTTGCATGCGTGCAGAGCTTGTGTGGATGAGAGCGTGTGCACGTGGCTGGCTGGCTGTTTGGTTCATATGTTTTTGCTGTTTGTGTGTTTGGTTTGGCTGTGTTGCTTGTTTTGGTGTGATGGTGAGTGAGAGTTGGTGTGGTGGGTGCTGTGTGTTGTTTGGCTGCTTGTTTAAAAAAAAAATGAAGAGGCTGAACCGCTGGGCCTGGGGGAAGGCCAAGGTGATGGAGCCGGTGGTGGAGGAGGAAGAGGTTGCTGCTCCAGCTCCCCCCCTGGACCTTCGGCAGTGGTGGTCCTGGAGCCGGTGGTGGAGGAGCAAACAGGCACAGGAGGTGCTGCCAGGTTTGTAAACTTTTTTTTAACTTTGAGGCCAAGAAAGGCTCTATCTGTTAGAGTGAGCTCACTGGCATGCGGGTAGGTGCGTGGGTGGTGGGCATCAGTCAGGTACAAACAGTGGGCATCAGCGGGTAGCAGTGGATGTCTGCCACAGAGAGAGAGGGTACTGTAGTTTGAGGGTCTCTTCCAGCAGTCAGGCACGAGCACGAGCAGCACCCCCACCCAAACATGTGCCAGGCTAGCAAGGGTCTCCACTCTCCAGTTGCCATCCCCATGCACCCCCAAAGAAGGGCAGGATAAGCACATGCCATCAAGGGTCTCTCCATTGCCATCCCTCCCCAGCACCCAAAGGATGGGGAACTAGAGGCATAATCATAAATGCATGATATTACGTATCTGTTGTTTATGTGTTCCTGTTTCAGAGAGGGTAAGTATTTGGAGTCCTCAAATGCCGGTGCCAGGGGCAGGGGCAGGACGAGGACACCAAGGCAGAGGTCGCAAGTGCCACTGCCAGACACTGGGTGGACACGGCCCGATGTCTGGCGGTGGTATGTCAGGCATGAGGATGGCTCCGCAGAATGCAAGGTAAGGCACGAGAGCTGGAACAACAGGGGATGGATTGTCCTATGACCTGTTAGGAAGTCCCCTACAGAGAGAGATTGGCCACCCACCCTCTTGTGGAGACAGAATGCAGACAGGGCTTGACAGACCATTGGTCTGACGTAATATGGCACTTCTTATGTTCCTATCTTTTTATGTTCTTTTGGTCTGCCATAAGACGTTACAGAGGCAGCGTGAGGGGACAACATCAGGGCTGATAGCCCACAGTGAATGGCTTCACGGGCTGATGGTGATGAGGTGGCAGAAGCAGGGCTCTGGCATTGTAGCCAGTGCCAGAAGAAGGGAGGGAAGGCACGGCAGAAGAAACACCATGTAAGCCCATCCCCCTCCTCCAGCTCTGATGTAGATTCCCCCAGGCCCCGGGAGTCTGCAGCGGCAAGGGATTTTAAGGCTGAGGTGGAGAAGCCCACCCGGAACTTCATGGCAGGCCTTCAGCAGACAGCAGCCACCATGGAGAACCATCTGGTGGAACAGTTCCAAGCGTTCGAGGTGGAGAAAAAGAAGGTGGAGGCGTTTGCCCAGTATGTCTCCACCGAGATGGAATGCCTGGAACTGTACCACCATTCGCTCTCCAGGTGGCATGCAGTCATGGCAGGGGCCATGGACTTTGCCTTGGCCCATGGCTACGATATGGCGGAGCACAGGGTGCTCACCACTTTGAATCCTGTCCTGCGCCACTTTTGCCTTTCCCCCATATTCTGGGGTACAGGCCCATATAGAACTAAGTTAAGCTTCCTTTATTTTTTTTATATATAAATGTTTGGTTTTGGTTTTATAAAGTTGGTGGTTGTTGTTGTTTAGAATGTTTTCTTAAAGTTATATTTGTTGTTAAGGGCTTTGTTTGACCTCACCAATCTTTTATCCTTCTGAGCTGAAGTTCTGGGAGGTGGCAGAATCTCTGACAACTATTCGATCCCTCCCAACCAGAAGCACCTGGCACCTCCACATGTATCATAGGTAAGATGTTACCCAAAGATGTGCCAGCAGCAGGGTCTCAACTTGCAGACAGCCCACCAGGAGGGGCAGGGCTTGTGTCTGTGTGAGTGTGTGCCAGAGAGAAAGAGAGACAGGCTCCTTGGCAGCAGGCAGCAGGTGGCGGGTGCTGGTGGTCACATGGGCTTTTTTTTCAGCAGCTTCAGTGGCCATCCATGGGTGGGTGCTGAGGAGTAGGCTGGGGAGGGGGGGAGGCTAGCGTGCGGGCCAGGCACCGGGTTTCTGTATGCAGTGGAATGGAATGACAGTCCCCAGTGACTCGTTGCTGGCTCCTGGGATGGGCGGGCATGACTGATTCAGGGATAGTGGAATGACAGCCTAAAGCATATTGGGCACACTTCATTGAGTCATGTGATAGGTGGTAGCAGCAGGTACAGGAACGCACACAGGCAGGCAGGCACATATAATATGTTGTATTATATTCCATCTCATTATGGTATGTTTGCTGCATGTTGGATGTTGGAATGGGCATTGGGCGCATGTCACAGATGGGAGTTCTTCCTGCTTCTGGCCGGTGGCAGCCAGGGTAGCTGGATACACCTACCTCTCACCCTCCAACCCCCATCTCTCTTATTCTAGTGGGGAGCCTCTCTCTCTCTCTCTCTCTCTGGCCATATAGTGCAGGTGACAGCATGGGTGGGATCACATCTGTCTCTCCTTCTTGTAGTGGGGAGACTCTCTCTTTCTTGGCAGCAACCTGGGTGCGCAGACAGGCAGCTTAGCATGAGAGGCAGGAAGGCGGGCTGAGGCAGGCTTTGAGCTTAGCAGCAACCTGGGGGAGGAGGAGGAGCCCCATCCCAAGACTGTCCCTGGCATGGGATGGCATGTGCCATTGCACCATCACTCCTTGTCCAGGGGCAGCTTGGGGAATCCCAGCAGTGGACGTTTGACCTTCAAGAAGAGCAACTGCTCCACCACCTTGGTCCCAAGTCTCAGGCAATGTGGGGAGCAAATGTCCCCCGCCACAGAGAACACCCGCTCACTGGGTCACTAGTTGGTGGGAAGGACAGGATACCCTTGGCCATTTTCGACATGGCCAGCCACACATTGGCCTTGTCAGCCCAGTAGGCCAGATGGCTGGAAGGGTTCACTGATCCCACTCCCACCATCCCCACGGGTGTCCTGCTGTATGGCCCACTCTGCCTACTGGACCTTCTGCACCAGCACACCCTTCCAGAGGCCATAGACCGCTGTCTTGCGAGCCATGCTGCCCTTGATCCTGGGGTCCAGCATGGTTGCCAGGACATATTCCTCCTGGTGCAGGAGCTCATGAAACCGCATACTCAGCCCCGCCTTCAGCTTCCACACCAGGTCAAGCAACTCATAAGACATCTTCCTGCCTGCAAGGCCACAATCCCACCCCCTGAGAATCTCGTCTAGACTCCTCTGGAGACTATGGACCAGCAGGGTCACCTGGCTGAGGGTGGCGGTGGAGCTGCTCATGGTTTCCATCACAGCCAGGAACGGTCTCAGGATGAAGACCATGTGAGTGAGAATATCCCATTCCTCCCTGTTGTAACCTGGAGGTGCCTCGATGTCTGTTTCCAGTTCCACCTGATGCAGGGTGGCTTTATGTTCAAGAAGCTGTTCAAGCATCAAGAAGGTGGAATTCCACCTGATGGGAACATCCTGGACCAGCTGGTGCCCTGGGGACCCTTGCTCAGCCTGCTACTCTCAGAGGAGCTCGCTACCCTTCATGCTCCTATTGAAGAACCCCGCCAGCTTCCTCCACCTGTCGACCAGGGAACTAAGGGTGCCTGAACCAATCCCCTTATCACCCAAACCCAGAGCTTCCGTGACCACAAGATGGAGGGTGTGTGCGGTGCAAGGGATGCTTGTGAAGCCCCCATCATGGACTGCCTTCAGTATATTGGCCACGTTGTCCATGACCACACACCCCTTGGTGAAGGCCACATCTGGCATGACCCACTCCCTCACCATGGTGGCCAGGGCTGCCTCGAGGTTCCTTGAGGTGTGGGAGCTGTCCATTACTTGTGCCTGAAGCAGTAACCACCTATACCCTGCTTCAGGGCACCTTCTGCCACTGCCAAGTGCTTCCTCTGGGTCCTGCCACCAGTGTGCAGTCACTGCCAGGTAGGCAGGTCAGTGGTGAAGTGGACAGTGGCCCCCCCAGCCCCCTGCCAGCTGCTCCCTCACCCACTCCTTCAAAGCCGTGTACAGCTGTGGCACCACAGTCTGACTCAGGGTGGAGCAGGAAGGCAGCTTAAACTGGTGGGCCAGGAATGCAATCAGCCGCTGGAAGTCTTTGTCCTCTACAGTTGAGAAGGTCTGCCCATCCAGCGCAATCATCTCAGCCAACAGGCACTTGGCTTTCTCATGAAAGAAGCCACACCACCCTACAGCACTGGATGGCCTTAGCATCTGCCCCCACCCCAGCTCCTCCATAGTGGACTGATGCTGCTGCTGGCGAGGCTCCTGCTGCTGTTCTGCCCCCATACTGCTCCTGCTGCTAGAGGCTTGCCCGCTGAAGAAGCTGGGCAACTGGCCACTGCTGCAGTCGGGAACCTGCTGGCATCCACTTCCCCTGCCTTCCCGCTTATCAGCAGAGCATTGTGGCATGACTTCAGATGCCTAGCCATTGCACCTGCCCACGCTTCACCAGTTTATTGCACAAAGTGCACTGCACCTCTCTGGGATCATCTGCCCACACCAGCTTAAAATGTTCCCAGACTGAGGATTTTTTCCCCCCTCCTGCCTTCTGGCCCACCCCGGGTGACACACTGCTGCCAGCGCAGCTGGGAGGGGGAGAACTTGGTGGCACTTGTGACACAGCTCTTGTAGGAGGGTCAGACATCCCCTAGGTTCCAGACATCTCCTCTGTGGAACAAGTGTCTTCCTCTTCCTCACTGTCCCCGATCACGATGATGTCCCATGAAGGGGAGTACTTGGACCCTAAGACTAGACTGCCTATGCCCACCATGCTGCAGGCACTCTCCCTGTGCCCCCCTCTATAGCTGCTAATTCTGCTGCTGCTGCTACTCCTCTCCCTACTGCCATTGCCCGGGGATCAGGCGTTGCCTCTAGCAGCCGGGGTGGTATCCACCAGCTCTGGACTGCTGGGGATCACCTTGACAGTGGGGGACTTTGGTGACCCTGTAGGAACATCGCAAGCAGCACCAGCACCTTCTCCAGAACCAGCAGCAGGAGAGACAGATGCAGCCTCAAGTCCTGCAGGCCTTCCAGTGCCCTGCGTGGCCAGGAGGCGCCGCTGAGCCGCTGAAGCCAGTGGCCCTAAAGCAGGCCTGTGGAGTTTGGGGCATGGTGATGTGCTCAGGCTACTGCTGCTGCCTGCTGACGCTCCCCTGGCACGGCCCCTTCCGCCTCTGGCATGGCCGCATTGCCTCCCCTACGGGCAGCAGACTGGCGTCTCCGTCTCTTCTCCATTTCTCCCTCCAAAATAACATTCTTATATTTTTCAAAAAAAAAATTTAAAAAAAAATTATTTACATTTTTTATCTAACATTTTATATATCTATCTACACTAAATCTAACTGCTATAACTATTCTAAATGCTATCACCTAAATGGATTATCTAATAAGTACAAAGACCTACTTCTACAAACACTAAATCTCTAAACACTATCTCTATCTCAGCTAACTCATCTCTCTCTCTCTCTCTCTCTCTCTCTCTCTCTCTCT
>QEPC01006515.1:399209-438296 GCA_003113815.1 Sphenodon punctatus | reverse complement strand
TGCACACACACACACACACACTCTGTTCCCCCTCATACACACACACATGCACGCACACACTCTTCTTACCAACAATGGCACCACTTGCAGCCTCAGGGAGATTCAGGGGGACTGTAGAGTTTTCTAAAAGGCCCCACAATGCTGCAGGAGGACACACGGGGACTGATGCCATCTTGCTATTTCTGTCTGGGCATTCTGAGTAATGTAGTCCTGGAATGCCCAGACAGGAAACATGTCAGTATCCCCAGTGTCACTAGCAGGGGCAGCAGAACTTGCCGTGCCAGGGTGGGAAACGGCAGGGGGAGCGGTGTAGTTCCTTTCCCTGATCCCCCCCATAAGCTGCCAAGCCTGCCAGGGGGCCTGGGGAAAGGGAAGCCCCTGTGTAAATCCCTCCTCTGCTCCAAGCCACAGCTCACAGGGAATTAGCGGTGCCCGGGGTTCGGGGTCCTAATTCAGCCCCCCATTGTTCCCCTGTGCCTGCCCACTAGGTGCCCACCTGACTGCAGGGAAAGATAGTCCTATCCCCACTCAGTTCCCCGGCCCATCGCTCCCAAGAACTGTCTGTTTTGGGACTTGGAGAGGCTGGTCCTGCTGAAAGCAGGGCCCACCCCAGGGTTTGTGGGGCCATGTACAAAGTCTTGGTTTGGGGCCTAATTTGCATAACCCCCCCTCATACCTGCACACAGGCCTTATCAACCCATAAAAACACTGGTAGATGACACACTCATGTCACCATGAGAAACCTTTGAACAACATTGCATTGTAAGAACATTGGATATAACACACCCAAGGAATGGGAGAGTCCAGATTAAATGGATCTATACCAAGGATCCATCCCCTACCTCCTATTCTCAAATGCATGCCCTCATCTCTGCTCCCATCCCCTCTTCAGCTCATTTCAGTGTGCAAAAGTAGGGACTCGATGCTGGATCCACCAGCCAGATCCAAAAGACGATCTAAACTGTCTGCCTAAACTGGAGGGAGTCCCCAACGCCCTTGAGCTTGCAAAGGGAAGGGCTGGGGGGAAGAGATGGGGTGCACACAGGAGGCCTTACCGGCTGAGCTGCTGCTGGACTCTGATTGGCTCTCTGTCTGGCTACTGTTTCTTAAATTCTTGTTTTTCTGGAGAGGGAGAGGCCTCACCTGACCTGCCATGCTGTGGCCCGAAGTTGGAGAGGGGCCAGCCAGGGGCTAGTACCCGTGGTTCAAGCTGCGTTCAGTGTGCCTGGTGTCTGCACTCAATAGCAGCGGCACAGCTAGGGTGGAATGGGCCCCTTTCCAAGAAGTCAAGATGGGCCCCCCTCTTTGTGTCCCAGCAGCGGGCCTAGGGGTTCTGCCTGGCTTGGAAGGCCTGGGGGCACTGCTATCAAACACACAAGACATTCAAAATGCAGTCAGCCTATTAAGCGCATTATGCCCTGAATATATTGGAAAACAGATTTGTTAAAGTGTCTGTCAGTATTTTTTATTTCTAATAAAATTTCAAATTCATTGTAAACACAATTCTAATTCTGTTTCATTTTCCAGAATCTCTATGAACAAAACTTGATCAAATGAAATGATACTGTCTAAACAAGCCAGTACATTTACCCAGACTCTCATGTGGCTCATCAAAAGTTATGTGGTGACACAAAGTCCCAGTTATATGCGTTCTGAACCCTGAAATTCCCAACAGCAAAGTTTCAACTGTAGACATTTTGACACAGCTGTAATTAAAAGTTGTCTTTCACTAAGTAACAGAGTGAAAGTAATATGGTTTAACACTGTCTTTCCCTAAACCCAGCAAGGGGAAGCAAAAATGACTTCAGTGCATCTAGTTGTGAACTAGAGGAAATTCAGCAGAGCAAACAAGAGGTCAGTCTGTGGGAGGGATCTTGCTTTTACTCCCAAGAAATGTGGGGCCATCTAGTTTAGGTCGACACTAGAGTTGAAATGGGATTTCACCAAAATGGGAAAATCCTAATTACCAAGACTATCTCAGTCAAATTGAGAACCTCTGAGTACTTGCTAAAGTCTCAACCAACCTTTTGTTTCTCAGTTTACCGACTTTCAACTTACTAGCATCCCATTTACCACTTTGCCATTTACCGCTTTGCCGGTCATTTCAAATCCCGAGAAGTAACACCAAAACAATACTGCATTTCGTGCACTCCATTTCCTTTTATACTTTCTTGTCACTCATTGAATGGCAGCCAGAATCCTTTACTAGTCTGAAATCCAGCTGCAGATTGGTCAAAACAGGACAATATAGAAAAATCATTCTGATTGGAGACACTGGAGTGGAGGTCGATGTGAAGTAGTGAGTTATTTGCACAGTGATTGGCTCAGAAATGAGGAAACAATAAACCCCAAAGTAAAAGGGTACCCTCAGCAATTTGGCAAGTGGTAAATGATAGGACAGAAATGAGTTTTCGCCTTGTGAAAAATATAATTGAGAATAAGCTTCTTTATAAGATTTTATGACTTGAGAATCTAGCGAGGATCTGCTACATTTATTGATTTATTTTATTTTATTTTTTTTATATACCACCCCTCCTTGTTAGCTCAGGGCAGCTAATAATACATTAAAAAAATATATAGGACCCTGAAGGACGGGGTGGTGGGGTGGGCCTCCTTCTTGCTAAATCCTGTCAGTTCCAACCAATTTCTCCTCCCCCCTCTCTCTCCTTCCATACCTTTGAGGCTCACTCCGTGCGCCTCTACTCCCCCCTCCATCTACGTGTTGCTGTCATCTACCGTCCCCCTGGTCCTCTCTCCTCCTTTCTTTCTGACTTTGAGTCCTGGCTCACTTTCTTCCTCTCTGTTGATATCCCCACTCTCATCCTTGGTGACTTCAACATTCATGTTGATGACCCATCTCAGCCCTCAGTCTCTCGCTTCCTCTCCCTAGCCTCCTCCTTCAACCTCCACCTTTGGACCAACTCCCCCACCCATACTAATGGCCATTCTCTTGATCTTGTCCTCTCTAGAAACTGCTCTGTCGCTGATCTCTCCTTCGATCCTCATCCTATATCAGACCACTTCCTTGCCTCTTTCAACATTTCCCACTGTCCCCCCTCCTCTTCCCCTTCTCTACGCCCCTTCCGTGACCTTCAAGCTATTGATCCCCTGGACTTTGCCTCCTCTCTCTCTCCCCTTCTTCCTACAGTCTTCTCTTCCTCCTCCCCTGACTCCGCTGTCTCTGCTCTCAACGCCTCTCTCTCCTCCACACTTGACTCCCATGCCCCTCTCTCTTCCCGCCCTGCCTTCTCCCACAACCCCCGTCCTTGGCTCACCCCTAGTATCCGCCACCTCCGTTCTTGCACTCGTGCTGCTGAACGACTCTGGCGCAAATCCCATTCTCACGCTGACTTCCTTCACTTCAAATTCTGTCTCTCCACCCTTACTTCTGCTATCTCCCTTGCTAGACAACACTACTATGCCTCCCGCATTGAGTCCTGTTCTCGGGACCCTCGCCGCCTGTTCTCTACCTTTGACTCCCTCCTCAAGCCTCCCTGTCCTCCCCCTCCTTCTTCCCTTTCTGCTCAGGATCTTGCCTCCTTCTTCACCTCCAAGATAGACAAGATCCGCCTCGACATCGCTTCCCACTCCTCTCTTCCCACTCCCACCCCTCTCCCTCCTCCCCCTCCTTCTCTCATGTCCTCCTTCTCCCCTGCCTCCCTTAAGGAAATCTCCTCTCTGCTCTCCTCCTCCAACCCTTCCACTTGCCCCCTTGATCCCATTCCTTCCCGCCTCCTCACCTCCATTACTCCCACTGTCGCCCCTTCCTTCCTGCACATCATCAACCTCTCCCTCTCTACTGGCTCTTTCCCTTCTGCCTTCAAACATGCCACAGTCTCTCCTATTCTCAAAAAGTCCACTCTTGACCCCTCTGACCCTTCTAGCTATCGTCCTGTCTCACTCCTTCCTTTTGCTTCCAAGCTGCTTGAACGTGTTGTCTACTCCCGCTGCCTTGACTTCCTATCCTCCAACTCCTCCCTTGACCCCCTCCAATCTGGCTTCCGCCCCCTTCATTCTACTGAAACTGCTCTCGCTAAGATCACCAACGATCTTCTGGTGGCTAAATCTAAACGTCTCTATTCCATTCTTGTCCTCCTTGATCTCTCTGCTGCCTTCGATACTGTTGACCACTCACTCTTGCTGGATTCCCTTCACTCCCTTGGCTTTTGTGGCTCTGTCCATAACTGGTTCTCCTCCTACCTCTCTGACCGCTCCTTTAATGTGTCTCTCTCCAACTCCACCTCCTCCTCCTTCCCCCTCTCAGTTGGTGTTCCTCAAGGCTCTGTTCTTGGCCCTCTCCTCTTCTCGATCTATACCTCATCCTTAGGCAAACTCATTGCCTCCCATGGCTTCCAATACCACCTCTATGCTGATGACACTCAACTCTATCTCTCTACTCCCTCTCTCTCTCCCTCTGTTCAAGCTCGTCTCATCAACTGTCTCTCTGACATCTCTACCTGGATGTCTCAACGTCAACTCAAACTCAACATGGCTAAAACTGAACTCCTTATCTTCCCCCCTCATCCTTCCTCTCCTTCCTCACTGTCAATAACTATTGATGGAGTCACCATCCTGCCTGTCCCCCAAGCCCGTAGCCTAGGCTTCATCTTTGACTCAGCCCTTTCTTTTAAACCCTACATTGACTCTGTTGCTAAATCCTGTCGCTTCTCCCTCCATAACATTGCTAAGATTCGCCCTTTTCTCTCTGTCTCGTCTGCCAAAACTCTTGTTCATGCTCTGGTCATCTCTCGCCTCGATTACTGTAACCTCCTTCTCACTGGCCTTCCCCGGTCTCACCTTTCTCCCCTCATCTCTGTCCAAAACTCTGCTGCCAGGGTCATCTACCTCGCCAGTCGCTTCGACCATGTGCAGCCCCTCCTCTCTTCGCTTCACTGGCTTCCCCTTCCTGAACGAATCCTGCACAAGCTCCTAGTCTTCACCTATAAAGCTCTTCACAACCTTGCTCCCCCCTACCTCTCTGCACTTATCGCCCTCCATACTCCAGCCCGTGCACTTCGCTCCTCCTCTGTCCCTTCTCTCACCCTTCCACGCCTTCCCTGCTCCCCTAAGCGCCTTCGTCCCTTCTCACTTGCTGCCCCCCATGCCTGGAACTCCCTCCCTGTCCACATCCGCCTTGCCCCCTCCCTTCATACCTTCAAATCTCTCCTTAAAACTCACCTCTTTCGCTCTGCTCTGTCTGACTCTTTATCCTGCTGAGCCACTATTCCTATACCTACGATCGGTTTACCCTTATCCTTGCAACATGGACCTGCCTGCTGTCATTCTCATCGTAACCAAGCCAAGTACGTGCACTTGAGACCTCGCATCTTCATGAATGTTAGACCCCTTGTCTCTCCCTCTGTTCCCCTTCCTAAGTCTCTCCCTCAGCTCCTGTCTCTCAGATTGTAAGCCCTAGGGGTAGGGACCCTGTCTATTTTATTACTTTGTAAAGTGCCAGGTACACTGCTGGTGCTATATAAATGTTTGTTAATAATAATAATAATAATAATAATAATATAGAATACAATCATAAAAACACAAAATAATAATCACAATAGGGGCTGTTAAAACCCTACCACTCTAAACCTCACCCAACACCCTCATCCATCTCCCTCACCGCCAGTTTGAAATTTTATGTTTGATTGCTTTTATTGTGTATTTTATTGTTATTTATACTGTTTTATACTTATTATGTTTTTATAAATTGTTTTGAGCTGCAATGAGCTGCCTGTGGTAGGAGAGGGTGGGGGAAAAATAGATAAAATGAATAAATAATAAATACAACTGGGCTAGACCAGGTGATTTCCATATTTGTTTATATGTATTTATTTATTTACAAATATAAAACAAAAATATAAAAATACAATATGGATTTAATAAATACAGAATATATAAAAATATAAGACTATACAATCCACAATGGGGGATGTCAAAATAATAAACAGAAGAAACCCCACCACCCTAACCCTCAAACCCCCATCCTACCCATCTCCCTTACTGGAAGCCTGGTGGAACAACCAGGTCTTGCATTGTCATTGGAAGGAGGGATGGGCCAACTGGGCCTCTGCCTGGAAGGGAGTTCCACAGTTCCACAGTCCTTTATCCACAATTGGATAAAGGAATCTGATTTTATAAGCAGTTGAATTATGCTATTTTGCAAATATCTGCATATACATTCCTTGCTGTAACTTCTTTTCCTCCCATCTAATGTGGATGAAATGTGGCACATTTATACCACTCCCCATGTTTAATATCTGTGCCAACTTTCAGAAGTATTGGGAAAAGGGTCCTGGTGGTATAAACAATTAATGTATAAATGTATGTCTGAATGTAACATCTTTGTACAGCCAGTGTACATAAAATTTGAGAGGGCTATATATCAGACTTTCAGGATCATCTATGCAAAAATTGTAATAATGAAAACAATATGCACACCTCCCAGAAAAGCTCTGCTGATTGAGTCTTCACAGATGCTATGAAGGTATCAAAGAACTCCTCCTTTGCTGTCGGCACAGACAGGGCATAGGCTCTTAAACTAGCTTTATGTCACAATCTGTTGGCTTCAGCATGAGAACAGCACCACCGTCAGTCCAACTGCTACTCTTGCCACTTCAGCTGTCGCAGATCCTGTGTAAACCATGCAGGCCTGTGGTGTTCATTTACTGGGAGTGGATGCCTGGGAGCCATGCAGCCGATGGCTTCAGTCAACGAAGTTTTCCAAAAAGTAACAAGTTAATCGAGCAAATAGTCATCGAGATTAGAGGGTAACTCCCCCAGAGCATGCTGGAACTACTCCTGTCCCATTAGTCTCCGGGGGTGAACTAATTGAACTGGTTCCACACCCCTCCAGGGGCAGACATGTGCCAGGAGACAGGCCTGTAGGAGGTAATAATCTGTCCATAACAAGGGCACTGCTGACACCTCCACCACCATTGGATCCCCCACCTCAAGGCTGGTGCAGAAAATCAGGTCCAGGGTATGCCCTCCATCATGTGTTGGGCTGATGACCACTTGAGACAGGTTCATGGTTGCCATGGTGGCTATGAAGTCATGCTCCGCCCCTCCGAGACTGGCATTGGCATGGATATTGAAGTCCCCCAAGACCAATGTCTTTGGGAACTGCAATACCACCTCTGACACCAACTCCACTAGAGCATGCAGGGATGCCTCCATACAGGTAGGTGCATGGTATACCAGCAGCACTCCCAGTCTGTTACCTGCCAAATCAATCACAAGATGGAGGCTTTCAATCCCTGACATCACAGTCACCGGATACCTCCTAACAGACCATGAATCCCTAAAAACAATGGCTACACTGCCCCTGCCCCTCTGGCTGTGACTGATGCTGCATAGAGTACCCACAAGTCCAGCCAAAATAGGCTCTGACTCAGTGTCCAGCCAGGTCTCCATGATACACACGTGGTTGGCTGCATAGTCCAGGATCAATTCCCAGGCTGTTTTTGAATTATTAGCAACTGACCTTGCATTCAACACAACCAGATTCAGTCCAGGGGCCCTCTGATCCTGAACCACCTCATTGCCTTCCTGGAGGGTAATGAGAGGGAAGAGCAACAACCGCCTGTCCCATCTCACAGATCATACATACCCTCTAAAGGTACCATAATTCCTCACCCCATCATGACCCCAATGGTCTCTGCCCTCCCCCAAACTGTCCCGCACTGTACCTCGCCTCTCCTGGCTGCTCCACCCAAATGGTAAAGGACATCCGCACCCCACAAAACCCCTTATACCCCCTGCTCTCACCAGGCAGCATTCATAAAGCCCCTTATAAGGTTCACACACCTCCAAAGGGGAGGGAAAATAATCCTCCCTCCCTAATCCAATCACTCCCCACCCACCCCATGCCCTCCTCTCACAGGTGGATAAAAACCCACACACTGAAATGGGACCCACCCTTCCCTCTCACAGAGGATCAAAGACTCCATATTCCAATCCTTTCTCTACCCCTTGCTCTCACCAAGGGAGAAAAACATCCTTATCCCCAAACTCAATGAGAAAACTTCCCCAAACCCCCTAAAACTTCCCCAAAACATCTGATGTCCCCTAAAACTCCAAGCATCAGCCAATAATAATCCCCCAGATCTCCCAGGTGGCGAACCCCAGCTCCAGCTCCCAGTAAACAGTCACCCCAAACAGATGGTAAGAGTGGTGGTAGCAGTGGTTGAGTCCTGCAGCTGGGCTGGGCTTCTCTGTATGCTGGTATTCTCACTGGCATTCTCACAAGTTTCTTGAAAATGGCTGCTGGGCAGCCATGCATATGCGCAATGGCCACTGTGGTCATTTTGTATATGTGCAGAGCATTATGGGGTTTCTTCCTGGGAGAACGGATACCTTTTTATTTGAAATGGCATTAAGAGACTATGACCAGGAGGTCACATCCCAAATAATTACATTTCTTATGAGGGCATTTGATTACAGGCAGAGATTTCTGGAATTTAAATCTCCTTTTGACCCCGATGGAGACTGTAATCTCTTGAGTCATGACACTGTACACTAATCAGACTACTGAATGATTATAATTAGAAGATTAATTTTAAGTGGGCTAGAAGGTGGTTTTTTTGTGTGTTTTTTGAGTTTATAATTCTGTGTTGTAACCATTCTCTTGGTTGATAAGTGCTAATTTTTTATTTAAAATTTTATTAGTAACACTTGAACTGTTTCTTTTTGTGTTAAAGTATATGTTTCGCGCAGTACGTTCCTTAATTCTATTATCTTATTTTTGTATTATGTTGTAATTTTCATGGCTATGGCCTACGGCCACGTCTTAATAAACAAGTGAATATGAGGTTTCAAGAATCTCACCGGATTCTTGAGAATCCTCAAAAACCGCTCTGTGTATGTGTAAAATTGCTACCGGTGAGCTGTTCATGACACAACATCCATTTTGTGCATGCATGGAGCATTTCTAAGATTTTTTAGAATCTCGCAAGATTCTTGAAAATCTTGGTGAGATTTCACGAGATCTCACTGGGGGATGCAAGAATCTTGTAAATTTTCATGCAAATGCAATAGCATTCTCATTTCAGTCCTCTAGTATGTGGTAAATTGTATGCAGAAAATTGGTAAATCAGGACAATAATTATCTTGCAGTATTGCAAGAATCAAGAAATTGCATCAGTATTGGGAAATAGTCAGGAAACTGATCCCACTTCCCCAAATGGTGAAATTTCTTATCATCAGCAATTTAGCTGCTAATTTCAGCCCTAGTCAAAAATAACACCTTGAACTAAACCTGGAACCTATTGGGAGCCAAGGTTGGAGTAGTAGGGTAATGTGGTTTTGGCGACTTACTCCCAACAAAACATGGACCACCATGTTCTTCAGCAGCTTCAGCTTCCAGTTATCAAGGGCAGCCTGGTGTAGAGTGTATGGGAATAGTTTAGAGGTTAAAGGCATGAATGATGGTAACTAGTTGTGAAAAAAATATTCAAATATAATGTTATATCTATGAGGTTTTGCTGCTCCAATCTGCATTCCTTGGGACAGATATGAAACCTGCTCTGATTTGGTATTGATCAGTCTAGTTCAATTTGTGGAATGAGAATCAGGAGAAAGAATTTGTGGAGAAAGAATCAGTCTGGTTCCCATCACTATTAACTAATGGGAAAAATTGGTCTGGTTCAGAACAGATCGGTTGAGGGGGGAACTGGTATTGTTCATTTGAGGGAGAACTGGTCTGGTTGTATGTACTGGTAAGGGAAGACTAGGTCTGGTTCACTATTATCAGTCTGGTTTGGGACACACTAAAATAAATGAAAAGGGATGTCAATTGAAAACAATAGAGACAACAGGAATGCCAATGTAATTGGGATTAGAAATAGCCCATAATGGGTAACAAACTAACAAAATGGTGGATGCTTATTTGAAACAAAGGTAGGAATGATAGGTGCCAAGACACTGAGCAGCTGAAATGGTGGGGAGCTGTGTGAAATGATGGGTGCAAGCCTGAAATGACAGGGAGCTGAGCGGAATGACATGTAAGTGACTGAAATGACAGGGAGCTGAGCGGAATGATGGGTGCAAAGAACACTGGAAGCAGCTGGAATGATGGGGGAGAGGGTGGAATGATGGGTATGAGGACACTGAGACTGGATGGAATGACAGGGGACTAAGTGGAATGGCAGGTAGGGAGTGGATGGCCTTTGGGAGGGAGGGCGAGTAGGGTGGGGTTTTAATTCCCCCACCTAATTTTGGTTTTAGTCTGCCCTGTATTAATTATTTTAATAATATTTATAGTTGATTTAAATTGTTTTTATTGTGTTTTATAAAAATTTGTTGGAAGCCGCCCCGAGCTGCGTGGCAGGAGGGGCGGGGTAAAAATGTTATAAATAAATAAATAAATAAATAAAAGCAGTTGTGTGGAATGACACATAAGAGGCCACCAGGACCAGCTGAAAGGATGAGGAGCTGGGTGTATTGATGAGTGCAACGCTACTGGTATTTTTTATTTATTTATTTATTTAGTCCAATTTTTACCCCACCCCTCCCAAATGGCTCAGGGTGGCTTACAAACAAATAAAAACAATACATGTAAAAACAGCATAACAAACCCAAATTCCCAACCCTTCCCCTCCCCCCTCCCCAGCCCCACCAAACTCTCCCCAACTGCCCCATCACACCCTTACCCGAAACAGTCACCAACCCACCCCCCCATTCCCTATCCCTGCCTGCCAAACTGTCTAACAAATAGAAGAGTAGTGGCTGGAATCAATGATGGGGACAGGGCAGAATGACAGGTATGAGGACATCAGGAGCAGAAAAAATGGCCTTGTCCCCATCATCCATGCCTTCATCACCTCGAGGCTAGACTACTGCAACACGCTCTACATGGGGCTTCCCCTGTTTCTGTTCCAGAGGCTGAAGCTAGTGCAGAATGCACCGGCGGCCCATCTCCTTACAGGGACAGGTCGGCAGGAGCACATAACACCTGTGCTCCGCACTCTGCATTGGTCGCCTATAGTGTACCGGGCCAGATTCAAGCCCTACATGGTCTGGGCCCCTCATACCTCGGGGACCACCTTGCCCTCTGCATCTCAGAGAGATCCCTGCAGTCTACCAGGGGCACCTTCCTGGAGGTCCCCCGTGTTAAGCAGGGGGCCACAAGGGTATTCTTGGTGACCAGGCTGCAACTCTGGAATTCCCTCCCGGAGGAAGCTCACCTGACCCCGGGGTCTGCTGGCATTCCGCTGACCCTGCAAGTCCTGGAAGTTCGCTCAGGCCTTCGGAGGGTAGGGTGGGAGGGTGGGGTAGGTAGGGGGGTGGTTGGATTTTAAGGATGTTAAAGTAAGGCGGGGTTGTTCTAAAATGTTTTAAAATTGATATATTTTATGATTATTGTTTGTTTTTATTTGTTGTAAGCCGCCCCGAGATGCCGTAGTCATGAGGGGGCAGCTAATAAATATGACAAAATGAATAAAATAAATCATTCCACCCAGCCTACTGTAAATTCCCACCACTCCCAGTGTCCTTGACTCCTTTCACCCATCATTCCACCCAGCTACCCATCATTTTAGCAACTCCCAGTGGACTCGTACCCATCATTCCAGTCAACCCTGGATCTGGTACCCATCATTCCACCTAGTCCTCCATCATTTCAGCCACTCCTGGTGGTGTTTTACATGCCATTCTACCCAACCCCTTTCATTCCAGCCACTCTGGGTGTCCTTGCATAAGTCATTCCAGTCAGCCCCCCCATCATTTCAACAGCTCCCTGTGTCTTTGCACCTGTTATTCCACCCAGCCACTGTCATTCCAGCCACGGGTATAATCAGATCTAGTTGGTCCACTAAGTTCACAAGAGAAGCCCCAGCAGGGTTAGATTGCTTAACTTGTGAACATCTTGTGCTCGTTAAGTAGAAATTAAATGTATCATTGTCATTGTCATACAGATCTTTGGGCCTTCCACTTTCTCCCATCCTTGCATTAAAATGCTCCCTAATCAAAATCAGAACAGAAGGCTCTGACCTACTAAGTGAAGCTATAAGAGCTTTCAAATCCATCCTAACAGTTGGGCTATAGAACAGAGATTGAACCAAGGGAATATGAACGTTAACTATAAACAAACAAAAAAATGTTCTAGAACAATCTTCCATACTTTAGCAAAGGTTTGTGACTTACCTACCAGAGAGACTGTGGCCTCAAGTGCAGTATCTATAAATAACACAAAACCCGCACTGGGTCTCCCTTGAGTCCCTTTACCAACTGGGTGGCCGGTGGCAAAAGTGTGGGCATTAAAGCCTGCTAGAAACATATCCCCCATCATCCAGATCTCCTGGAAGATAAGGAGATCAAAATCCTACAGAAAATCAACAAATCCCTTGTCGATCACCTTGCCTTTCCAGATCCCTATTTTCCATGACAAAATGGAAATATGATATTTAGAGGCAGGGAGTTGTTGAGTTCCCACAGTTGCCTGAGAATGTGAACTAAAATGAACAGTCTCCTCCCAACAACTGGGCACTAGTAAGTCCCGCAGGGACTCGGGGGTCTTATCTGCCCTCCATAAATTCCTATACTGGTTCCCTAGATTAATCTCAACCAAAGATAGGACCTCTCTTCAAGTTTAGGATTCCATCTGTACTAAGAGTTGAAAGGATAAATCTGGTTTGGGAGAATCAGTATGTAAGTTGATGCTAAAGCCGCTTATCTAAATTCCCAAGGGAAGGGAAACCGAAGCCCCCACTGGCTGAGATTCTAAGGAGGCAGGGACTGATAATTAAGGCTTAATAGACTCACTCAGTTGCAAGGATGCTTGTATCATGTGGGTAGTAACTATATCCCCCCTCTTCCAAATAGAGAGGGCCAGTCAGTGTATGTAGAATTGATCTCGCTAGAGTTTTTTCAGTTCTCTAGATATCCATACCAAGAGGTTTCAGCATTTTCCCTTTTCCATACGTGCTGTGTTATTTCCAAGGTTGCAAGATGGATCTCAAATCTCTCATTCATTCTATGCGATAGAACATGCCTGATCACATGAATGGAATCCAAAGGAAGGGTAAATCTCAATCTGTTTGAAAGGAACTCTATTAATTCCCCTGGATGAATTGGATTAAGTAGGTAGCTTCTCTTTGTAGGTACGCAAAAAAGTAGGCCTGAGGCCCACCTATGTATATGGGATTCTGGCCAGACTCTACAGGGGGAACCAGTAGGGTCCTACCATGAGGTGGGCTCCCAGTGCTACCATCAGAGTATTCCAAAGGGAGTGAGATTTTAACATCATCCTGGTTCATAATAATTTCCTTAGAACCTCAATCATCAAAAGAAGGCCCTACTAAATCCTCATTGAACTGTATTAGACTTGCATTACTTTCCTCCTTATATTCATCCATAATCAGTCAGGAAGTTTCAATGCAATTTATGGAGGACATTCCTAAGAAGGTCTCCTGATCATATGAAAACTCTATTTCGGTTACAGCATCGGCCACCTCAACTTGTATTTGTTGAAAAGGCTGGGAACTTGAATGCCACAGCTCAAATATTAACCAAAGTCCTCCCAGAAGTGTCCTTAGATCAAAAATTGAACTCTTTATGTCAGTCAGCTCTCTAAAAAGGGCTAAGAAGGAGGAAGAGACTGAGGACAACGAACTTACTGAAGCCTCCATACCTAAATCCCCCAATTTACTATTTGTACTCCCGTGCTGCTGAGAAACTTTCTCAGTCTCGGTGCTCTGACAATTGCAGTTAGATTGAATCATTTCACATTCCACAGTAATGGCTGGAGAACTTCCACCTTCCACAAATATTGGACTTCCTTAGCTGTTTCAAAATGGCTTGCATTACCATAATGTTGTGAATTGTGAAGCAGAGAAATTAATTCTCCCCCAAAAATCTTATCTTTATCGTATCCAAGGGGCCAGTTTACACCCCAAACTGTTGATAACTTCAACTCGTGAGAAAATCAAATCCACCTCACTACCAAAGTCCAGAGGAATCGAAGCTTAATTTATAATAGGGGATTCAATGATCATTAGGAATCTGAGAACAAAGTAAAACATCATAGTTCCCTAATTCCAACAAGGAATCTGGTTCATTCACCTTATCTAAATCAACATGTAAGATATGATGCTGGGGGCCTTCCTGGCCTACGGGGGTTAGTTTTGTAAAGTAATCAATCAGCTTGTGCTGGTTTCTTACTGTTGGTGACTGACAATCATCATTGCTAAGGGGGACAGGAGATGAACTAGCTACCAATAGGGCAAGTACTTTGTTAGAGCTCAGCATCATGATGTACAACCAAGGTATTGGTTGTAAGGATAAGCAATAACCTAAATTCCATCTCATTGTCAAGATGCCCTTGCTCCTTTAGGGGACAAAAAAGGGCAGACAATACCTTAACCCCCTCATGATAAATTAAGGGATGTCCTGGATTCCACAGATTCACCATCAGACTCTTATATGAGCAAAAAGCAGAGAGCTTAGCCCCCCTGCACCACCAATTGTCACAAAACTATAAAGAAGGAAAACAGTAACATAAGTTACAACAATATCAAACATCCTTATTCCTTACAAAAGTTCTACTATGGGTGTTCCTTACTTTCCCACAATATCTGGGTGCCTTAGGTCCTTTAGGGTTGGCATCCTCACTCTTCTTCAGGATACGAATATGTGCAGACCTATCTCCTGTAGGGAAAACCTTTTTCTAAGCAGGCCTAGCCACTTTGTTTTAGCCCTCAACAGATTGTCTCTAAGATTGGAGGATGGTGGGGTGGGGGAGACCCTCAGATGGTCAGCACGTAGGGTGACAGAGATCCGGGCCCTCCTGGGCTCTGCTGCAAACAGTGGCCCCAGAAACAACCACTGCCCAGCTCCAGGCACTCAGGATGCTTGCTCTTCTGCAGCCTCTGAACCAGCAGTGACCGATGTTAGCAGTAGGGACTCAGATGGAGCAGAGGTCCCCAGTTACGGCCACTACAGTCTACAAATGGCCCTCCCAACAGTCAACATCCTTTGGGTGCTGCCCTTTGGGCTGATGCCCAAGGCCTGGTACCCCCAGGGGCCAGCCCATAAAGAACTACCTGTGGGGAAACAGTGGATGAGTTGTCAGCAATTCCCCTATCCCAACAGGGACTGGTCCCAACAAAAAAGCACCCAAGTACAACACTCCCAGGCCACTTTCCTCCAGGGGACAGCCGTTGAAGAAATACCTGTGGGGAAACAGAGGGCCAGGAGTCAGCAATTCCCCTGTCCCAACAGGGACTGGAGCCAGCAAAACAGCACCAAAGCACAACACTGCCAGGCCGCCGGTATGCATGTTTCACATCCTTCCCCTGCCATTATATAGATTCCATTTTGTCAAAATTATTATCCTCCCCACATCCAGGAAAAAAAAGTAAACAAAAGTTGTGCCCTACCTATTATCTCTCCAGTTCTCTTTGTATCATTTCTTTGTCCTCACTGGTGTTCAGAATTCTGAATTTAGTATCATATCTGAATTTCATTAGTGTGCTGAGAGGTTTATATTTGTTGTATAATGCCATTATGAGAGGTTTATATTTCCTGTGACTGCTGAATATAAATTTGTGCCTGCAAACTGTATTTCAGTGAAACAGCTAGAGTTGGATTCTGGCAGCATTTGCAATATAAAACCCTATCTTGGCTGTAAAGAAATTAACTATGTGCTGAAACCAGGTGCATAAGATTCTGCTTGGAAGCTTACCAAATTGATAAACAAAATCTGACTTATTTTTAGGAGATAAAGGTAAGAAGCAACAGAAATTTTGACAGATGTCTACATTCACAAAGCTGTTGTCAGCTTGAAGCTATTGACTCGTTCTCATATTTGTATTGTCAGAGGAAGGGGGCCAATGTGCGAGAACTCACCAAATTGTCTTGTTTTCTATAGGGTATGAAGTTATCTTTGTTGAGACACTGACCTAATGGTTAAGTACTCAAACTGCATATTCTGGAGTAAACAGTCTGAAGATTCCAGGAAAGAGACTGGTTCTCTGATAGGATAGCATATGCTAGCCATTAGCATGGGTGCTGGTTAGCTCCAGAATGAGGACCTAATTTAGTACCCGCAAGAAATATCTGCATTTTTGAGCATCCATGGGTTAACTGAACATCTATCAGGTACCCAAATACCCCCACATTTGGCAATTTCTGTTACCAGTTTACTAATTTTCCAGTTACCAATTGGTAAGTTGGGAAAGAAATCAGAAAAATCAGAACAGAAACTTGAAAAGTCAATATTATAGGACCAGACGTCAACATTCCGGGACATTGGGCATGTAAATTAGGCAGTAATTGGGTGCCAATTAGTAGCCAAACATTGGAGTCAATTTGGGTACTGGAAATTCGATGAGTATACCTGATGTTGTGAGTACTCATTTTAGCTCTAGTGCTGGTCCCATTGGAGTGAGTGGCACCCTCATGTGTGTTATTGCCCTGAAGAACTGTGCTGAAAAGCTATTCATGAAGTCAATTGCTCTGTGCTGATGACTGAGGTGATGAAAGAAAATTGCAGATGGATAAATGCAAATGCATCGGGTATATCTTGAATTGAATGATTTTTGATGATTTTTGATAAAAACCCTTTGTTAGAGTCTAGATCAAGGGTGAGAAGCTTCTGACCCATAGCTGTTTTTTTATTTGACCCCTTTTCAATTCCTTGATTTGACCCCTTGTTTCAGCCCCTTCTCACAAGTATTGAAAGAGGGAGCTCAAGGGAAGGAAGCAGAGATGAGGACATGAACTGAAGAATAGGGGATGGATTCATGATGTAGATCCACGATCTGGGCCCTCTCTTTCTTCTCAAAACCAGAGCCCACCCGTAAGCCCCTTTGGCCTAATCTCCTTTCTGGAAAGTGGAACTTGTACTAATTTTCTGTTTTTTTGTTTGTTCATTTCAGTTATGTCATTTCAGTAATATTAGCAATATTGTGCATGCACAGCCACCCAAAATGACATAACCGAAATGCCAAAATGAATGAAAAACCAAACTTACCAAGCCAAAAAAGTGAAACAACTGAAACAAAATACCTGGAAAAACCCCACATATATCTATTTTGGTTGCAGGTATTATTCCGATATCTGCAGGGCTACAGAAAAATGTGAATAAGAAAAGAAAACATTCCATATTGGATCAGACCAATGGTCCATCAAACCCATTATCTTGGGTATTTTCAGACGTTACGAGATCACAGTGAACCACGGTGAATACCCACCTGTGGTCACTGTGACTTGCATGTCTCTTTGGCGGCCACCAGATGTTCGCCACGCTCAATCCCCACATGGAGTCAGTTTCAACCACACTTCCCGGGCTAGCCGCACCAATTCCCTGGGAAGCGTGGTGAAAGTGATCCCCGGTGGGGATCAAAGAAAAGTAACGTCTGGTCGGTCGCCACGGCCTGGAAGCACTGGCGGGATTCCAGGTCACGGCGGATTCGGCCAGACGCTGTGGCGATATTGGCCCCACTGCCCGCCCATCTCCCCAGAGGGCGGGCGGCAGGAGCATGGAGGGGGCGGGGCCGTGCGGCCGCACGTTGTGCCGTGCGGCCCCGCCCTCCCCAATTCCCCGCCGGGATCCCCCGGCACGTCTGCTAGGGTGTGACGGGGTCGTCCCGGCGGGGGATGAATTTATTGTTTTTGTGACGGGGCCAACCGGCCCCATCACGTCTGAAAACACCCCTTGTCTCCGACAGAAGCCATTCTCAGTCACTTTGGAGAAGTACCCAAAAGGTCATAATGGAATGATCCATTCCCTGCTGTTCACACCCAGCTTCCAACAGCCAGAGGTGGTGTCCCATATCCTCTGGCCACAGGTTCCACAAGTTAATTGTGTCCTGAGTGGAAAAAATACTTTCTCTACTTTGTTTTAAATCTGGTGCCAGTTAGTTTCATGGAGTGGCCCCTACTTCTAGTATGATTTTTAAATAATATTTTAAAATACCTGGCAAAGAGTAAATCTACTACCCATTTCAGCTGTAAAAGAAATGTAAGTATATTAATGCTTTAAAAATACAACTGTATTACTCTTAGAACATTAGAAAGCCTGGTTTTACTTGAGTGTACTTCTAGACGGCAGTGAGAGAACATAAGCAACAGATACTACAAATCTCAAAACAGCATCATTTATCGTGATGCAGCACTTAAATGTCTGTCACAATTTCACTTAAAAACCTCAGAGCTATAAAGATGTTCAGTTACTTTGACCAGAAGCAGTTAGAATTTATTATCAATTTGCCATTAAATGCCCCACATTATCATGGGTGCAGTAGGCAGCCTCATTACTTGCCTGGTTTTTGAGCCATTGTCCACTAGAAAAAGGTTGGTGCAGATTTCACTAACTTCTCTTTCCACTGAATTAAATACAGCCATCTACCTTAACAACGGACTATGATTAGGTAATGGGAACAATAAAACTGGTCCTTTCCTACATCCTGCATTATTGCCTTAAAGGTGCTATCCTCCCACCCACCCACATTTAATTCCCTTAGATGGAGACTGTAGCTGTGCAAATCCTTTCTGAGACTGTGCCAGAGTGGCTGATGTGAATAAATTCATCGTGACAGTCATTCAAAATTTCCACTTTGGCATTTACAATATGATTAAAGATTTGAGCTTTTATAGCTAAAAAGTTCATTGATCATGATTTATGTAACACTGCAGGGACACTAATCTCAAATGGACCAAAAACCATGAATATCCAGTTATCATCAATTGGCACAAATCCATCCGCAAGAGGTCCTAAAAGCATTATTATAGCAGCTGGTAGAACGTGGTGACAGTATTATTTATTGCTATTTTTCCCCTTAGAGTTATCATTCACTGTATAAGAAAAAGCTTTTTCAAAAGGGAGAATTAAACTAAGATTTGTACTAGAATGTCTACTTTTGCATCCTTTTGTCAGATGTTCTACAGAGCTCTTGCATCTAGTGGCCTGGACCCCATATATTTGAAAGAATGTCTGCTATCCTATGCTCCACTAAAATTGCTGAGGTCAGCCAGGAGTGGACTGCCCTCTTGCAAGATCCATCAGTGCATCAAGTCTATTTGCCAAGGGCATTTTTTCTGGTTGCTCCAAACATATTGAACTCTCTTCCTCTGGAGATTTGTCAGAGCTGAGACCTGAGCTGGGACCGGAGACTTTGGCTGAGGCCACACAAGCTGCGGCAGTCCGATCCCCACATGACTTAATGGATGGCAATTGCTGCCGCCACACTGTGGGGCCAGCACGGGGTGCCTGGCAGATGGTCTCAGGGAAGATGGGCGGGCTGGCCCCTCTCGGAGACAACGCCATGGCCAGGGCAGGTTGCAGTGCCAGCCACACGAGCCTGGCCCTGCCACACCTCCCTTCCCAGGCCCAATCGAGATCTTGCCCCCTGCCATGATGTGGCCAAGTGCGAGAGGCAACAGCACCATCCGCTCAAGGCCCCACAGCGGTGCTCTCCATGTGACGGGAAAAGCGAGAACCTCCCTGGTATCTTCTCCTCTGCAGTGCCTGGGCATCCTGGGACTCCTACACAATGCAGACTTGTTGATTACTTTATGTCTACTGCTTCTCCTCTAACTGGAAATCAGTTAATTGCTAGTTCTTTTTTTGCCTGCTGTAGAGGACCAGCAGCATGGTCCACTAAACAGGTGGGATGAATGCAAAGAGGATTAAGCAAAAATGCAAGATCTTATAGATTTGGTAACTGATCCTGCTTCTGAAGCAAATGGTTTAAATACTGGAGATTCCTTACATAGTACTATGTTTGATTTGCATATGAAAGAAATTTTGGATAATAAGGAAATTTAATTCAATCTTAAGACTATGTTAGTTGGTTTATGGCACAAATTTGTTAGCTGTAAACTTACATATAGCCAAACGGTAATTAATGGTGGGGTTTCATAGGATATCGCTATTAAAAAAAAAGCAATTTGTGAGGAAACCCGTCCCATGACTTTGGAGAGAAGCCCAAATGAAATGGAAGATGCCTCTTTAGTACTTGATGACCTTTCTATGGGCTTCATGGAAATATCCCCTGAGAAGGCAGTTGAGAATCATGATCGTTACATAGAAGCTATGGTGACCCCTCAGAATGCTATGAGGAACCTTGAGGAAGCTGGGGGAGTTTGGGGGAAAACATTGTCTAAAAATATAGGGCCTAGCATAAAGAAGTGTATGGGAAGGTCCCAAAGTGTATGGGTTTCCTCTGCCTGTGGTGGACTCAGGCCCTGGTTTTTAATATCCTTACGAGGAGATCTTTTCTCCTTAACCCAATAACTCAAAAGACATGTGGGAGTTTCAGACAGATTCACTGGGATATTTTATGCCTGAAGATACCATTAGGTCATTGCGTTATTTGATTTATTGAAAATGTTATGAAAGCATAGAGGTAATAGTTAAGTCTTGGAATAATACCAAGCAGGTTTGGGTAGGCAAGTGGGGGTTGGAGGACAGAGGTCTTTTGGTACCAAGAATAGAAAACATCCTGACAAGAGCAATACTTCATTGTCTATCCCCACCTCAGATATAGTTTTTTTTAGAGATCTGGAAAGGACCAAGGAAGATTTTATAGGTGCTTCTATGGCTGCTATGGTTATCAGGTCACGCTGTGTAAGTAATCTAAAGGATTCACCTTTAATTAGATTATTCCTTGGTGCTTAATCAGGGTTGGCTGAGGGATCTAGATCATCTGGAGAATGTTCGAGGAATTAAAATATTATCATGGAACATTGCTGGTCTCAAGGGGAAAACAGAAGATCAGAAATGTTAAGAATTCCTTGCAAAATCTTATTTCATATGTTTGCGAGAGACATGGCTTGGTGTGGATCCTGACAACTTATTGTGTTTGCTTGGGTTTAATACTTACTTCAAGGAAGGTATAAAACTAGCTAAGTGAGGGACATATGTGTAAGGGTTTGAGTAAGAGTAAGTCCTGTAGAAACTGGGAATGATTTCCTGCAAGCTTGTCGTTTGGATTTCCCACATTCAAATTTGTTCGTAGTTACAAATGTATATATTCCTCCCAAGGGTTCAACTTTCTATGACAAAAATATTTGGGAGAAGCAAGACTCTATTATAGAATTATTATTAGACAAATCCTCTAATGCTATTCCCGTATTGCTGGGAGATTTCAAAGCTCGAATTGGGATGCATGACAAGGTTAGCGGTGAGATGGAAGACCTTGCTGGGGATAGTGTTGGTTTTTAAAAAATTCCCCAGAGAAGATCTGAGAATGTGGAGGTTAATTGTGCTGGGAGGAGATTAACTGATATACTGTCTCGGTTTAACTTGACGGTTGTCAATGGACGAATAGGAAGAGATGTATGGGGGCTGTATAGTCACACTCTGTTTATGGAGGGAGTGTTATTGATTATGTAAGAGTATCAAAATATGATTTGGTCACAGTTATGGTGGACTTCGTGGTCCTGGTCAGAGCATACAATGAGTGGAATCCAGTCTCTATTGAAGTCAGTGGGAATTTAACCATTGACTTAAATAGAGGCAAGATTGCATTCAGTGACCATCAACCTTTGGAACTGTGTTTGAAACCATTTAACTTGAACTATTACATGTTGTGAGTGACATGGGGAAGGGGGGAGAAGTATGATCCCCCAAATCAAAGCTACCTGATCAGCATATTGGATGGAATACTTCAGTCTGGCAGTGAATAGGGATGTGCGATCAGATCATGGTTCGGGTTCGGTCGTTCGGTTTGGTCATTTGGTTCAGGAGGAGGAGGAGGAGGTCGCTACCCCAGCCACTGGACCTTCGGTGGTGGTAGTGATCCCAGAGCCGGTGATGGAGGAGCAAGCGTGCACAGGAGGTGCTGCCAGGTTTGTAAACTTTTTTTTTTACTTTGAGGACAAGAAAGGCTCTATCCATTAGAACGAGCTCACTGGCTTGCAGGTGGGTGTGCGGGTAGTGGGCATCAGTCACACACAAACAGTGGGCATCAGTCACACACAAACAGTGGGCATCAGCGGGTCACAGCGGATGTCTGCTACAGAGAGAGAGGGTACTGTAGTGTAGGGAACTCTTCCAGAAGTCAGGCTCGAGCACGAGCAGCATCTCCACCCAAACATGTGCCTGCCAGCCATCCTTAGCAAAGGTCTCCACTCTCTAGTTGCCATCCCTACCTAGCACTCCTAAATAAGGGCAGGATTTACACATGCCAGCCAGGGTCTCTCCATTGCTATCCCTCCTTAGCAGCACCCCAAGGAGGGCAGGATTTGCACCTCCCAGCCAGGGTCTTTCTAGTTGCCATCCCTAGAATCCCCTAGCACCCCAAGGAGGGCAGGATTTGCATGTGCCAGCAAGGGCCTTTCTAGTTGCCATCCCTAGCACCCCAAGGAGGGCAGGATTTGAACGTGCCAGCCAGGGTCTCTCCATTACAATAACTATCACACAAAGAAGGGCAGGATTTTCATGTGCCAGCCAGGATCTTTCCATTTTCCATCCCTAGAATCCCCTAGCACCCCAAGGAGGGCAGGATTTGCATGTGCCAGCAAGGGCCTTTCTAGTTGCCATCCCTAGCACCCCAAGGAGGGCAGGATTTGCACGTGCCAGCAAGGGTCTTTCTAGTTGCCATCCCTAGTGCCCCAAGGAGGACAGGATTTGCACTTGCCAGCCAGGGTCACCATCTCCCGTTGCCATCCCTAGTATACCAAGGAGGGAGGACTAGAGGCATCATCATAAATGCATGATATTACTTAGGTGTTGTTTATTTGTTCCTGTTTCAGAGAGGAATCAAATGCCAGCACTGGTGCCATGCCATTCAGGACAATGAGGTGGAGGTCACCAGTGCCACCCCCAGAGAGTGGGCGGACAAGGTCCGATATCAGGAGATGGTTTCAGAAGCACGAAAAATACACCATGCACGGTAAGGCATGGGGGATGTAACAATAGGGAATAGATTGCCCTATGACCTGTTAGGAATGGAAGTCCCCTGCAGAGAGAGATTGGCCACCCACCCACTTGTGGAGACAGAATGCAGGCAGGGCTTGACACAGACCATTGGTCTGACACAATATGGAACTTCTTATGTTCCTATCTTTTTATGCTCTTTAGATCTGCAAGAAAAGATTCAGGAGGCAGAGAGNTCTTTAGAGCTGCCAGAAAAGATTCAGGAGGCAGAGAGAGGGGACCACATCGGGGCTAATCGCCCATATTGAAAAGCTCCACAGGGAGATGGTGGCTAGACGGGAGGACTCTGGTGTGGCCGTGGAGCACCAGCACCAGAAGAAGTGGGGGAAGGCACACCAGAAACGATGCCATGTAAGCTCTTCCCCGTCCTCCAGCTCTGATGTGGAGTAGGGCTGATGTGGCAGCAGCTGTTACCACGCCGCGATTCCATTTTGCCATTTCAGAATTGCCCGTGCCACACCGCGGCTCTTCTGCTGACATTCAGCTAATTCTGCCAGCATTCTGCAAGTTCAGAAACTATTGGAAAAATTGTGGAATTGTTGTAAACTGTCGGAAAACTGCTGTTCCACTATATTGTGGCACTGGCGAAATGGCGGAAGTAGTGGAAATGTTATGTTTCTGCTATTTTGCAAAGCCTGTGGAAGTAGCGGAATGAAACTAGTGGAATGAAAGTCTCTTCCATGCCATACCACTAATTGCGGAAATACTGTTTCTGGCGGAAAGAGCTACAGGTGCGACATTCTGCTACAGCCCTAATGTGGAGTCCCATCAGGTGTCTGCAGTGGCAATGGCCTTTCGGGTGGAGGTGGAGAGGTCACCTGGGACTTTGTGGCTGCCCTACAGCAGCAAGCAGTCACCATGGAGAACTGACTGGTGGAACAGTTCCAGGTCGTTTAGGTACGCGAGCAGAAGGTGGAGGCGTACTTGCAGTACATCTCCAAGTACGTCTTCACCGAGATGGCTGACCTGGAACTCTTCCACCAGTCTGTCCCCAAGTGGCAGGAGGCCATGGCAGGGGTGGTGGACTTTGCCATAGCACACAGCTACCAAATGCTGGTGGGTGTGATGCCCCCTGCCCTTAGGTCCCGTGCGCCCCTGTTGTCATTCCCCCAAATTCCGGGGGCCAGGCTCAAGAACTGAGTACTTAGATAAGTTTCCTTTCTAGTTTAAAATGTTTGTTTTTTGTTTTATAATGTTGATGTTGTTGTTTTTGTTGTTGTTGTTGTTGGTAGTTTGTTAATAAGTTATATTTGTTGTGTTGTTGTTACGAGCTTTGTTTGAACTGGACAGTCTTTTATCCCTCTGTGCTGAAGTTCTGGCTGGCAGGTGGCAGAATCTCATACAGTTTGTCGATCCCTACCAGCAGCATCTGGCACCACATGTAGTGTAGTTAAGGTATTAACTCAAAGATGTACCAGGCAGCAGCAGGGTCTCAACTTGCAGACAGTCCCCCAGGAGGGGCAAGGCCTGTGTCTGTGTGGGTGTGCCAGAGAGAAAGAGAGACAGGCTCTTTTGGCAGCAGGCATTTATGGGTGGATGCGGAGGAGTAGGCTGGTGGGGCAGGGCAGGCTTGCAGGCGAGCGCTGGTGGCCGCTGGCCAGTCAGGCACGAGCAGCAGCACCCAGAATGGAATGACAGCCCCCCGTGACTGAAATGATGGTCCCAGAATCCTGTTGATGGTTCCTGGGATGGACAGGCATGACTGCTTCAGGTGCAGTGGAATGACAGCCTAAAGCCTATGGGACTTGAATGATGTCCCTAGAATTAGTGCATGGTTGGGAACACTTCATTCAATTGTGTGATAGGTAGATAGGTGTAGGAATGCACACAGGGAGACACATAATATGTTCCACATTTTGTTATATTCCATCTCATTCTGTTACACTTTGGCTGCTGCTGGATGTGGGCATCGGGCACAGATGGGATTTCTTCCTGGTTCTGGAAGGTGGCAGTTTGAGCTGGCCTGCCCTCCACCACCATCTCTCTTGTTCTAGCAGGGAGCCTCTCTCTCTCTCTCTCTCTCTCTCTCTCTCTCTCTCTCTCTCTCTCTCTCCCCCCTCCCTCCCTCTCTCTCCCTATCTGGTCATATAGTGCAGGTGACAGCATGGATGGGATCATGTCTGTCTCTCCTTCTAGCAATGGGGAGAATTTCTCTCTCTCCTATTTCTTTCTCTCTCTCTCTCTCTCTCTCTCTCTCTCTCTCTCTCTCTCAGCATCAACCAGGGTGGGCAGACAGGCACCTTGGCATGAGAGGCAGGAAGGCGGGCTGAGGCAGGCTTTGAGCATGGTGGCAACCTGGGGTACAGAACCCTTGGCAAAGACAGCATATAGGCCTAGGGACCATTGGCAGCAGCAGACATTGGTTGCCAGGGTACAGAACCCTTGGCACAGACAGCATATAGGCCTGGGGGTCATTGGCAGCAGCAGACAGTGGGTTGCCAGGGTAGAGAACCCTTGGCACAGACAGCATATTGGCCTGGAGGCCATTGGCATTAGCATTAGCAGACATTAGTTGCCAGGGTACAGCACCCTTGGCACAGACACCATATAGTCCTGGGGCTGGGCCATTGGCAGAAGCATCAGACATTGGTTCCCAGATTTGCCAGGGTACAGAACCCTTGGCACAAACACCATATAGGCCTGGGGCCAGGCCATTGGCACTAGCAGCAGCAGAGTAGTAGACATTGGTTGCCAGGGTACAGAATCTTTGGCACAGACAGCATAGCGTATGTAGGTGACACTGGCAGCAGCAGCAGACATTGGTTGCCAGGGTAGACAGGCAGCATGGCATGAGAGGCAGTAGGGCAGGCAGACTAGGACATTGGCAGCAGGGAACTCAGATAGGATAACAAAGACTGTGCAGCGCGAGATAGCAAGAGCCAGTCAGTGTCACATAGGCGGCACGAGATCGTATAGCCATAGGCCGGCTGGCAGGCTTACAGTTTGTTGTCCAATGCCACCCTGTGTCATGAGGTAAGTCAGATAAGGTGGCCGAGACTGTCTAGTATGAGAGAGAGAGAGAGAGAGAGAGAGAGAGAGAGAGAGAGAGAGAGAGAGAGGGGGGGGGGGGCANCATGGAATGGTGTGTGCCACTGCACCATCACTCCTTGTCCATGGGGCAGCTCGGGGAATCACAGCAGCCGAAGGTTGACCATTAGGAACAACAACTGCTCCACCAACTTGGCCCCCAGTCTCAGGCGGTGTGGGGAGCAAATGTCCCCCACCACAGAGAGCACCAGCTCACTGGGGACACTGGTTGGTGGGCAGGACAGGATACCCTTGGTCACTTTCGACAGGGCGAGCCACACGTTGGCCTTGCCGGCCCGGTAGGTCAAGGGATCATTGCTGGGATCAATGCATGGTTCCTCCTCCATGTAGGTCTCCACTGCTGCTAAGGTGCCATCATACTCCCTCTGGTAGCTCTGGGTGGGCACCACCTGCCCCACTGCCCTCATCCACGCTGCTTTCAATTTTGTGCTGGGTCCCATGCTCCCCAGAGTGGCCTGCACACAGGAGGAGATGCTGGCAGTAGGGGTGCTGCTGCTGCTGCTGCTCATCCTGCTGCTGGTGCTGCTTCTACTGCTAGGGCTGAGAGCAGTGATAGACCCAGATGGCTGGAAGGGGTCGCTGCTCCCACTCCCACCATTCACAGGGGCATCCTGCTGCATAGTCCGCTCTGCCTGCTGGACCTTCTGCACCAGTGCACCCTTCTGGAGGCCATAGACCACTGTCTCATGTGCCATGCTGCCCTTGATCCTGGGGTCCAATATTAGAGATGGGCGAACACGGTTCGAAAGTTCAGAGTTCGGACTAAACTCAGTCTGTTTGGTTGACCGAACCGAACTTCCGAACTGAACTCGAATTTCAAACCGAACTGAACCGAACTGAATTTCCGAACTCCGTTCTGTTCGCCCATCCCTAGTGGCAACACACACCCAAAAAACTGGTTTTGAATGGCTGAACTTGGTTCGGAAGTTCAGAATTTGACCGAACTCGGTCTGTTCAGCTGACTGAACCAAACTTCCGAACCGAACTCGAATTTCAAACTGAACCGAACTGAATCGATTTCCGAACTCGAAGTTCAAACTGAACCAAACCAAACCGAATTTCTGAACTCTGTTCTGTTCGCTCATCCCTATCCTGCATGGTTGCCAGGACATATTCCTCCCGGTGCCCTCAACCCCACCTTCAGCTTTCGTGCCAGGTCAAGCACCTCATCAGACATCTTCCTGCCCTGAAGGCCACAATCCCGCCCCCCAAGAATCTCGTCCAGGCTCCTGTGGAGACTAGACCAGCGGGGTCACCTGGCTGAGGATGGTGGTGGAGCTGCTCACGGTCTCCGTCACAGCCAGTAACAGTCTCAGGATGAAGACCGTGTGACCAGTATCTCCCATTCCTCCCTGTTGCACCCTGGAGGTGCCTCGATGTCTGTTTCCAGTTCCACCTGATGCAGGGTGGCTTTCTGCTCAAGAAGCTGCTCGAGCATCAAAAAGGTTGAATTCCACCTGGTGGAGACATCTTGGACCAGCTGGTGCAGCGGGGATCCTTGCTCAGCCTGATTCTCCTGGAGGATCTCACTGCCCTTCTTGCTCTTGTTGAAGAACACCACCAACTTCCTCCCCCAGTCAACCAGGGAGCTAAGGGTTCCTGGACCAATCCCCTTATCCCCCAAGGCCAGAGCATCCCTGACCACAAGGTGGAGGGTATGTGTGGTGCAAGGGATGCTTGTGAAACCCCTGTCATGGACTACCTTCAGTATATTGACTGCATTTTCTGTGACCACACACCCATCAGTGAAGGCCACGCCTGGCGTGACCCACTCAGTCACCATGGCAGTCAGGGCTGCCTCAAGGTTCCGTGAGGTGTGGGAGCTGTCCGTTACTTGTGCCTGAAGCAGGGCCTACCTATACCCTGATTCAGGACCCCTCCTGCCACTGCCAAGTGCTGCCTCTGGGTCCTGCCACCAGTGTGCAGTCACTGCCAGGTAGGCGTGCTGGGTGTTTATGGAGGACCACAGGTTGGTGGTGAAGTGGACAGTGACCCTGCCAGCTGCTCCCTCACCTGCTCCTTCAAAGCCCTGTGCAGCTGTGGCACCACAGTCCGACTCAGGGTGAAGCAGGAAGGCAGCTTAAACTGGGGGGCCAGGAATCCAATCAGCTGCTGGAAGCCCTTGTCCTCTAGGGCTGCCCATCCAGTACAAGGGCTGCCCATCCAGTACAATCATCTCAACTAACAGGCGATTGGCTTTCTCTTGAAAGAAGCCGCATCACCCTCCAGCACCTGATGACCTTAGCAGATGCCCCCACCCCAGCTCCTCCATAGTGGACTGACAATGCTGGTGGGGCTCCTGCTGCTAGAGACAGCAGCAGTTGGTGCAGGACGCTTGCCTGCTGAAGGAGCCGGGTGACTGGCCACTGCAGTCAGAAACCCACTGGCATCCACTTCCCTTGCCTTCCTGCTTAGCAGCAGAGCATTGTGGCTTGACTTCAGGTTGCAGTTGTCCCAAGGTTGGCGAGCACCTGCCCACGCTTCATCAGCTTATTGCACAAAGTACACTGCACCTCTTTGGGATGATCTGCCCTCACCAGCTTAAAATGTTCCCATACAGAGGATTTTTTTTCCCCTCCTGTCATCTGGCTGGGCGGGTGATGCACTGCTGCAAGTGCTGCTGGAAGGGGGAGAACTTGGTGGAACTGGTGACACAGCTCTGTGAGGAGGCTCAGCCATTGCCTCAGCTACAGACATCTCCTCTGAGGCACTAGTGTCTGCCTCTGACTCACTGTTGTCCATGATCATGGTAATGTCCTGTGAAGGGGAGTACTGGGACCCTGAGACTTGACTGCCCATTCCCGCCATGCTGCTGGCACTCTCCCTATGCCCCCCTCTATAACTGCTACTGCTGCTGATGCTGATGCTGCTGATGCTCCGCTCCCTACTGCCATTGCCCAGGGATCAGGCCCTACCTCTAGCAGCTGGGGTGGAATCCACCAACTCTGGACTGCTCGAGATCACCTCCACAATGGGGGACATTGCTGGCCCTGTAAGAACATCGGAAGCAGCAGCACCTGCTTCTGCAGTCGCAGTAGCACCTGCTTCTGCAGTCGCAGTAGAGACACCCGCAGCCTCATGTACTGCAGGACTTCCAGTGCCCTGCGTGGCAGTGGAGGGCACTGCCAGGAGGCGACGCTGAGCCGCTGAAGCCTGTTGCCCTAAAGCAGGTCTGCGGAGTTTGGGGTGTGGTGATGTGCTCGGCCTGCTGCTGCTGCCTGCTTCTGCTCCATGGGCACGACCCCTACCACCACCTCTCCCACGTGCCATATTGCCTGTCTTACGGGCAGCGACCGGCCTCTCCTACTTCCCTTCTCCATGTCTTCCAACTCAAACAAACACACACAAAGGTTTTATAAAAAAAAATTTACTCAAATTTTTATCTAATATTATATCTATCTCTACACTAAATCTAACTGCTATTAACTATTCTAAAACGTATTGAACTAGATGGAATATTCTAATAAGTAGGCCTTGTCCTACAAACACATTGTATCTCTATCTATCTCTATAGCTCTATAACTAAGCTAACTACTATGTATATCTATCTAGTATAACTACATATACTATGTATATCTTTCTAGTAACTATCTATCTAGTAACTATCTATCTATATATACAATAGTACACAAAGAACACAGGGAGGGGTACAAAATTGAAATGAAAATCAATCTAATAATAATCCTACTCTAAATAAATCCAAAACTTAAAACAGGGGAAAGGAATAAACAGGGATGGAATAAGAGGGAGAGGGAAAGGATTCAATGGAGGGGGGAGGGAGGAAGTAAGATTGAACACAGGGAGGGGTAAAAACAAAAAATAACACCTAAATCTATATAATCTAAGCTAAATAAATGAGAATATGAAGGTAAATGGGTTGGATGGGTGAAATAGGAGGAGGATGGCAATGGATTCGGAATAGTAAGGAACAAAAACAGCTGGAAGAGAGGGAGCCTTCTGAAACGCCTGCTTTCAGGAACAGTGACTAGCTCAGAAGGTGTTGAGTAGGGGGGAGGATAATGAGTTTTGTTACTTGTTGCGCCTGTCTCGCCGCAAGCCCCATTGGATCCGTACAGCCTAGCCCGTGGCCAATTGCAGACTGCGAAGCCAGTGCTCTGAAGAGAAAAGGGATGGTGATTTGGCAGGCTGGCAGCTACTCCAAGCCTCTCCACCCCTGGTGCCTGGAAGTCTGCTTCTCAGGTGACTCCCCCTTCCTGTCATGTTTTGCCTTCCAGTGACACATTTTTGCTACCCGAACTCATCCGAACTCGATCCGAACTGACCGAACTGTTCGGGAGTTTCAGAGTTCTGAATCAAGTTCGGTTTGGTGGGTTCGGGTTCGGATTTGGTCATCTGAACAGACCAAGTTCAGGCCGAACTCTGAACTTCCGAACCGCATTCGCACATCCCTAGCAGTGAAGGATAAATTAAATGCTGAAATGCAGAACTTCAGCGATTTATTAATGTCACCACAGGAGATAGAGGTTAGCATTGACTAATTTTATAAATTTACCACCTTACTAGGTAAGGTGTTGATTGGCTGTTTTCTCCTGTCTGCAAACTGAGGGTGGTGGGGGAAACCCTGGATTGATCAGGAATGGCCAGCTCAGAAAGATCTGGGAAAGCTAGCCAGGCATGTTCATACCCATGGCACAAAGGAGAATATTGATAGGCTTGTGATAAGTAGGAGCAAGAAACTTCTAAAGTAAAAAAAAGAGCCCATTTCAAGGTGCATTAACGTAAAAAAAAGAGCCCATTTCAAGGTGCATTACAGCAGGAGTGTGAGCTAGATGCAGTGGATAGAAACCCACAACAATTCTGGAAGTTGGTTGTGAGCGGATATGATAGCTCCCCTTTAACTGCTTACTGTCCGGTATTCAAACTAGAGTGGGAACAGAATTTTGCATTGTTGTATTATGACAACTGTGTAAGCCCCTGCAGGATGATAGACCTTAATACATTTTCATTGTTTTATATGTCATTATGGCCAACAGTCACAACCGAGGAAGTGATGCCACTGATTATGCAACAGCAAGTAGGGGTGTGCAATTAGTTTTTATTATGATGATAATGAAAACAAAAATCAACATTTTCTTTTTTGTTGCTGTAATAACGAAAAAGACAAATAATAATAATGAAAGGACCCCAATTTTATAATCAATTGAAGTTGTCCCCTTGAAGACCATTATTCAGATAAGTAGCAGCACATGCAGTGCCAGTCAGATACAGGCATTTGACATGACATGGGGAGGGAGATCACTGTAGGAGGGAGAATGGGAAAAAGCCAAACAGACTGACAGACAAATTAACTGGCCAATTACTGCATGCTTCCAACTTTACAAGACCAATCGGTGGTGGCTTCGAGGCGTGCAGAGGGGGTGGCCCTGAGGCGGGCATAGAAGGGACGTAACTGGAACTTTGGGGATAACATTCCAGTAATTGGGAGACATGGTTTACATGTCCAGGCTGGCCAATTATCATCACAATCACATCCTGCAGCACTGTGACAGAGGACATTAGAGAATCTCTATTGGCTCTTTCCTAAACAGATGCTTCCAACTTCCCAGTAACAATTGGGGAAGAGAAGTTGGGGTGGTTACAGCACAGAATGAGGATATTTGGTTGACATTTCTGCTGGCCAATTGGCATCACAAACTGATCTCTTATACCACAGTGACAGTTAAGAATGAGCCTGGCATAGGCTCATTGCCCCCACACCCCAAAGAAGACAAGCACACAGAAATGGATTTGAAAGGCCGCACTTTTTATTGAATCAGAATTAAGGTCAGAGGGAGTTTCACACTCTGGATCCAGGTTCCAGCATTACTAACCACTAATAATAAAGGGGGGTGGCCCGATGTCCCTCAGTACCGCCCTGCAACACTTAAAACTATCCTAGGTTGCTCTCACCCCCAGCCACGCAGCTGGTTCATAAGGCTCTTGCCCTGCAGCAACCTGAAGCAGGATGGAAGGTGAGGGCCCTGCTAGTCGGGACCGCCCCTGTCCTCGGCTTAGTTGTTCCTCCCCCTCATCCTGGACCTTGCGCCAAACGTGGCCGCCCCTGCTCATGGTTGGCTCTGGCCCCGCCTCTCATAGAGACATCTTCCTTCAGACCCCTAACAACTGGTAAACCCACTACCTGAACCCCTGCCACAGCAAACCGCCAGCCTATGCTTTTCTGGTTTCAGTCCCAACATCCTCCCTCTGACCCAACAGTTGTATTGATTTCTCCTTCAGTACCCCAAGATACATCTGGACTCCCATGTCAGACAGGTGCACCCGATCATCCCAATAAAGCTCAGGCTTCGAGAACCAAATCTCCTTATGCACAATGCAGTCACACACCCCCGCCAACACTAACTTGCCTACCTCCTTGTTAATTTTCTTTCTGACTCTGTCAACCTTCCCTGGTGAGACTGCATCATGCCATTGTGCGAGGCAAAAGTTTTTACGCCACCACCCAATTCCATTTAATCCTAACAACTAACTTTAAACCAGGGGTTTTGGGTAGATTATTCTCCCACAGGTGAACAACAATAAACCATGGATGTCGGCCACTAGCTATCCTATGTAGGAGGGGCATGAGCTGTTCCCAACGCATGTCACTCCTGGCTCACTAGACTATCTCCACCTTTTCACCCAGCCCAAGCTGCGTGCCGCAATGGGATCTGCCTGCTGCCTTGGCAGCCTAGTGTATGATGTTCTGGCCCATGATCCACACCAGCTTATGCGGCCTGGAAACCTTCCATCCTGTAACAATAAACAACAAAATCGATATGAACAATTAACCAAAACTACACTACTGATGTAACAAATGGACATATGTATGGAAGGCAATTGACTGCCATCTACTGATGTCCCGAATGCAGGACTCCAGGAAACCTTCAGCCGTGGCTAAACTAGCTGCTCCAATCCTAAATTAGTGGGACCCATATCTGTGGTTTGGCAAGTGGTTCTGACCTAGGAACCTATGCATTACTGCCGTGATCTGGCACCTGATGAGAAGGGAACCATTGGCATGTATCAAAAATTGACCCTGGATGCCAGGTCGAATATGCAGTTATCTGTGCACAACTGAGACTGAGCAGAGGGATGGGGACCCTGCCCTACATAGACTAATAAGGTGGCCTTTACCTCTTTGGTCAGTTTTGGAATAGCGAAGGATAATTTGAATCAGATCATCCTGAACGTGAACATTCCGGGCTCAAACTACTATATCGGATGCGGACCTACGGGATTCAGCAACCAACTCACTTACCTGAAAATCACCATAGAAAGCCAGCTTAAATGACACACTAAAAAGACTTGCCTCGCTCTGGTTAAAACAGACCCGGGTTAGTGTGTCATCCAATTTGCCAAGGAAGCATGCTGTTATGGGCAGCCGTGAATCGCAGGCCAGACCCCTATCCTGGGACCAGCTCGCTATAAGTCTGCATATTAAAAAAACGCTATCCGGGGGAGGGTGTAGCCCACTGGTTTACTAAAGAAAGCAATGACTGACACCTTGCTGGTAATGGTGCCTGGCACCAGACCCCATTGCCTAAGGGCAATGGCAAACCTGATGGCATGGTGCTCGGGGATAGGAAAGCTTGTGGGCCATCCATGACTGGACCTAAATGCTTGGAATTCCTTAAACGCCCTCCCATAGGACAGGCGGGTTGACCTCGCTAGCAATCCCTGAACCATCTGGAATAGGTGTACAACCCAAGGTTCCATGCATCTGGCAATGCTTCCAACTCGACGGCTGCCTTTGGTGTCAACTGGTGGAAACGGTCCATCTGGAGACGAGAGAGTGCATCAACGGCTACACCATTGTTAACTCCAGGGACATGCTTTGATGTATACATGATGTTAAACATTAAGCATTGAAACACAAATTTCCTTACCAGTTGCATGACCCTTGTGGATTTGGAAGACTTGAACCACTGCCAGGTTGTCACACCAAAACACCACTGTCTTATTTGCGAACTCAGTCGCCCACAATTGTACTGCCAGTACGATAGGGAAACATTCCAAGAATGACAAATTCCTTGTAACTCCCCCCATCACCCATTCAAGGGGCCATCGTGCAGAGCACCATCGTCCCCTGAAATATACCCCCAAAACAACAGGCCCGGCTACATCCGACTGTAACTGTAGCTCCTCTTCCAAAACGAGATCGCCCCTCCACAAACATACCCCTTTAAAGCTATCTAAAAAAATGAAGCCAGGTGTGGCAATCATCCTTCATTTCTCTGGTAGACTGGTAACTCTGACGTGATAGTAAGGAGGCAAATCGCTAGAGACTTTGTCGTAAAGCCGACACAGAAAGTCCCTCCCAGGTGTTACCACTCTACAAGAGAAATTCAGCGATCCCAGTAGGGACTGCAGCTACCTAACTGTGACCTTTCTGGCTGCCACAGCTGCCTCCAGAGATTCCCGCAAGGTGATTATTTTTTCTCTGGGCAAGCGAGACAAACATTGTATGGTGTCCATTTCAATGCCCAGAAATGACAAGGTCGTGATAGGACCTACAGTCTTTTCTGGAGCAAGGGGAACTCCCAGATCCCACACTAAACCTTGAAATGTTCTCAACAGGTAACTGCACTCATTGGTACCAGCTGTGCCCCAAAACAAAAAATCATCCATGTAATGAAGGAGGTTGCTTGACTGAGCATGCTGCCTGACCAACCAGTTAAGTAGGGAGCTAAATTTCTCAAAGGCAGCACATGATGTCAACACCCCATTGGCATCACTTTATCAAAGTAAAACTTCCCTTGAAACTGGAAACCGAGCAAGTGAAAACTGTCTGGGTGAACAGGCAGCAGCCGAAATGCTGATTTTATATCGCACTTCGCCAGCAATGCAGATGCCCCACAACCTTTGGTGAGTTTGACTGCCATATCAAATGACACATACCAAACTGAGCACAGCTCTTCTGGTATAGCGTCATTGACTGAACTCCCCTTCGGGTGAGAAAGATGATGTATCAGCCAAAACTCGCCTGGCGCCTTCTTTGGTACAATGCCTATGGGTGAAACATGTAAGTTCTCCATTGGGAGGACTGAAAATGGGCCTGAAAATCGCCCTTCCCTGGTTTCTTTTTGGAGCTTGGCTTACACTCGTACCTTCATTCCTGCCATGGATCTCAGGTTTTTTACCCACTGCCTCACCCTCAAATCCACTCACCGGTATTCTAAAACCTACCCTGAAACCTTCCGTTACATAGTCCACTGCCTCACGATCAGGGCAATCACGAAGCACCCTCGCCATCATTTCATGGTGCACTGGAGTTGGGGACTTTCCCCAAGTTCCCTCCCCCCCTGTGAGGGGCGACCAGTCTGCTTGCCTCGGCTGCTCACCTTCTGTACATGGCTACAATGAGCTGCTGAGTGGTTTCTGGCGCAGTGGGAGCAAACATATCCAAATCTACATGGGGAAAGTGTACAACTCCCCCCGCCATTCAATTCCCAACAGGTGGGAACCTTTGCCACTGCCCAGTGCCCCTCAGCCCAAAAGGGATCGTTCATGGGTACCACTCCTCCCTTTATTAAAGTGTGCCCGCTGTCAGCCCTGGGAGTGCTGGATGCACTATTCATGCATTCCAACCAAAGGTCAGATACGTACTGATCCCACTTTAACCCAGGGGTTATAGCCGCTCACTTCCTAAAGGCCTCGTCGTAGCAAAGCCAAGTGCCAGGGTGACCGGTGTCAAAAGTGTGCTGGGCTGTGTTCTGGTATTTGAACATCTCTGCAGCCTGCAGCGGGAAAATTTGCAGCATCACTCCCAACCAGATGGAGTATACCGCTGACCAATTGGACCAATTACTAGGGATGTGTAAACGCGGTTCGGATGTCCAGAGTTCGGACCGAACTTGGTCTGTTCGGACATCCAAACCGAACATTCGAACCAAACTCTCGAATGACCGAACAGTTCAGTCATGTTCGGATGAGTTTGGATGAGTTCGGGGGCAGGAAGAACGCCTTTTCAGGGCCAAAAAAAATAGGTTTCGGTTTCGGTTCAGTTTCAATAGCGCTATTTTTGACTGTTCAGCCAAGTTTGGCCAACCCAAACTTGGCTGAACCAAACCATTGAACCCGAACTCGGGTTTTGAACCGAACGACTGAACAGCCGAACATTCAAACTGCATTCTGTTCACCCATCCCTACCAATTACGGTCAGTTTTTGGTCTCTTAAATCACTCCTTATCCTTGCCTTCTTCCTTTGTATTTGGGTCAGGTATGAGGTCAATAAATAGAAGGAAGAATAAATACACATATTCTCCCCTCCATAACATCTCCCTTGTGGCTTGCATCAGGTGTGCGCCCATAGGCGCTGATACATCAGCATAGCCCCCTGCCAGTGGAGAAAGCTCCGGCACCCCGTCCATCACATGGCACCATGGGGAGCTACATCTCCCCCTCATGGGTCATACCCGTGCCGCCTGCAACACACCAATCCCTGAGTGTGAAGGACTGTGCACTCCATATCCCGGCTCCAGATAAGAGTGATGTACCTGCTGCACAATCCACGGGGCCAAAGTCCAATACCAAACGAGTCTAGGAGATAGAGGGGGTGGCACATCCTGTGTAAAACCATGACAGCACCCCATTTGGGAGCACCCTCCACGTTGCATCGGTTGCATTTGCTACTCACCGTCACCTCACCCAGGTGGAACCAGGTTTTTCAGCGGCCTCCATCTTGGCCCCTCCACCTCATCATCCACAAACTGTCCCTGTTGTGGCTGTGCGCATGGTATGTGGGTCACCACAATGCCTTGCACCGCCCTCTCGATAGCCTCCATCCGCTGCACCACTGCATCCATTTGATCCTGATGAGCCAACTGCAGATCTGTCCTTCCTCTTTGAGTCACTGGGCTGTCCTCCCTAAAACAGACAGACAGAGCCAGGCACTGCCCCCCTACCCCTGCCGGGGCAGAGGCAGAGGGGAAGCCACTTCACCCTCCACAGCCTCGCTCCCCGCAGTAGGTACATCCATATGACAAAGGGATACCTCCACCAGTTGCATCAGGATCTCTTTGCATCCCCCCATCCTCTCTTGGATTGCTTGCAGCACTGCTTCAAATAGGTCCCCTGCAGGGCCCACTGGGCTCTGGCTGTCCTGAGTAGCAACTTGAGTACCCCTCCCTTTCTTGGCGGGGGCCTTGCCCTTGCTCTTCCCTCCACCCTTCACCATCATGAGCCAGTAAATGTAAAATAAATTTGCCCCTTTATAACGCTCTTACCCCTTTTTTCAGGGGCCTCAAGTGTTGCTAAGGTGGGCCTATGAGCCAAGACCTCCCGTCTGCTAGTGGCAGACAACCCTAGGCCCTATAGAGCCTGAAACAGCCAACAAATGGTGAAGATGGTGCTGGGTGGCCTGTCTGTCTCCCTCACTTGGCCACCAAGAGAGAGAGGGCACTATGCCCTTAATAATCAGCAGTGGGGGGGTAGACACGTGCTCCAACAACTGAGGAGGAGGGCTACATGCCCTCTATGGGTCACCCTCACCACCCAAAGCCTCGGAAACCACTCAGGGTGGTTATGCAATAATTAGAGGCAATTGGTGCCCCCAAACCTCTTCCTAGAGGCTGCAAACACAGCCGATGTTGGGAGTGCCGCTCCTTGCTTCCTTCCCTCGTGACCTGCAGCACTGCGAGGCACAAAATGGCACCCGCAGGTCTCGCGATGCAAGACCTGCACTTTTACGCCCAGACCCAGCGCTGTGCCTTCAGCGGTCTGCTCTAGGAGCGGCAAGCAGCTGCTTGTCTTCCACCAAGAGGGGAGGCAGATGGCAAAGCCCTCCCCGCCCACCCAGCATGGAACCAGCCATGGGGAGCTGGCCCATGGGGGGGGAAATTCTCTGCATATGCTGTACAGGCTTATAAAATTATGACCCTTTATCACATCTTTCCTAAGGTGTGCATGTCATTTTCATTATTAAAATAATGATAATGAAAATTGTCATTTTTGTTATTGTTATTGCAAAAACAAAAATGATCAAAAAATAATAACGAAAATAGAAATGAAAACAACATTTTGTTTTTGACAAAAAGGGAAAAAACTGTAAAATCTTTCCTATTCAATTGTGATGTAATTGGTGTGCTTCTACCCCCAATCAGGGGCATTATATGTACCAATTTATGAAATGATTCGATAAAAGGAACAGATTTGTAGAAGCAATTAATTGTTGTGTTTTTAAGAAAAGCTCCATACATATTCATGGCTACACCTTCTTTATCTTGCATCCAATTTGCATAGAACCTGAGAATATTATGTACCTCCCAAGCTTAACACACCTGTCAGTTATCAGAAAGATTGGAGGAAGGGTCCTGATGGTATAAGACATTAGCTTGAAAATATATTTCCAGCTGTAACATTTGTATAGTCCATCCTGTTTACAAGATATTTGGCAGGAACTTATCACATACCTTCCCTGTCTTCTCTGACAAACTAAAGGACAATTTGATAAAGGTTCCCAAATTATAAGCAATTGAAGTTGTCCCCTTGAAGACCATTATTCAGATATATAGCAGCACTTGAAGTGCCAGTCAGAGGCAGGCACCTGACATGGCAGGGGAGAGAGGCTGTAGGAGGGAGGATGCGGAGCAAACCAAAAGACTGACAGAGACATTCACTGGCGAATTAATGCATGCTTCTAACTTTACAGGACCAATCAGTAGTGGCTTCGAGGCAGGCATAGGGGGTGGCCCTGAGGTGGGCATAGAAGGGACATAACTGGGACTTTGGAGGTAGTATCCCAGAAATCAGGAGACATAGGGTGTTTTCAGACGTTACGAGATCACGCTCAACCACAGTGAACCACGCTCAACCCCGCGGTGGGGCGAAAGAGCCCTGAACGTCTGTTTGGTGCGCGCCAGATGTTCACCACACTCAATACCCGTGCGGAGTCAATTTCAACCATGCTTCCCGGGCTCCATGCACCAATTCCCATGGACGCGTGGTCAATGAGATCCCCATCCGTGATCAACCAAAAGTAACGTCTGGACGCCAATCACTGCCCGGGATCAAAGGAAATGATCCCCAGGCATGGGCAATGCACATAACGGCACTGCCAGGCAACCGGCATCAACACACTCACCGGAGGGAGATTTAAAGGGGAAAAAGTGGCTGCTGAACGTGGCGGGATGGAGCGAGGAGGGAGGAGGAGGAAGAGAGTGGAG
>QEPC01006515.1:376514-399109 GCA_003113815.1 Sphenodon punctatus | reverse complement strand
TAATAATAATAATAATAATAATAATAATAATTCAACTGCTTCTAAAATTGGATTCCTTTATCCATTCCTTTTGGAATTTGGAAAACATAATGCCTTCTGTTGGATGTATAATCACTCTAAGATTCATCCAAATACAATGAAAAACAAAAACAGTACAGTCAAAAATGTGTTTTTCATTGAAACCAATGGAAAATGAAAATGAAAGCAAAAATGAAAACAACAATTTGATACTTATGAAAACAAAAATGACATATTTAAATAACCAAAATTAAAACATGAACATGAATTTGACAGGGGCCCCTAGGGAACACCTCTACTTTCTATTGATGGAATCAAAAGCTGACTTCATGCTTTGTAGTCCAACCAATGTACATGAAATTTGACATGGCTGTATATCACATTTTCTTGATCATCTTTGCCAAATATCAGAAATATGTGATAAAGGGTCCCAATTTTATATACCAGCAAAGCATTTGCAGAGAAGGAGCCTATGCCAGGGATTCTCTTACATGTCACTGTGGTATAAGATCAGTTTGTGATGCCAATTAGCCAGCAGAAATGTCAACCAAATATCCTCATTCTGTGCTGTAACTATCCCAACATCTCTCCCCCACTTTTTACTGAGAAGTCAGAAGCATCTGTTTAGGAAACAGCCAACAGAGATTCTCTTATGTCCTCTGTCACAGTGCTGCAGGATGTGATTGTGATGATAATGGTACTTTTATTGCAGACACCAGCCAGCAGAGCTAAGAAGGTTACTTTGTGATTTTTTGTTTTACTGTAAAGAAGAGTATTTGTTTATTAATTATGACAAAACTAAAATAATATTTTTTGAGGGACTGTTAAAATCCCCAAGTGGTATATGGATAATCATACTATAGAAGAGGTTAAACATTTTAAATAATTAATAGTACACTTTGCACAAACTAGAAGTTGGGGCTTACATATACAGGGGTCCAAAAATAAGGATTTTAGATGGTAGAAGCAATTGTGCATTTTACTCGACACTTTGGAGGCAATCTTGTTTTATCTGCCCTCAGGATATTTAGGTATAAAGTTCTAGTGCAAATGTTGTATGGTGCAGAGGTCTGAGTGTTAAGGATCTTAAAGCTATAGATATCCTACAGATATTCCTGCACAAATTGTTGATCCTTCCTAAGTATACCACTGTATGTATTGAATTGGGAGAATATTGCACACTGTCTAAAGCGTATAAAAGACTTATTAACTTTTGGTTTAGACTTTAAATTTTGATTCTTATTGTTTCCCCCAGCTGTGCCAAGTGGAACAAACTGAAAATTCCTCACCAATGAGAGCCTCCTGGTTCGATCATATTCTTGGATTTTTAAACAACTGGTTTTTTTGGTTTGTTTAGGGACAAAATTTGTTTTTATCTAGACAGGTGAGGGATCAGGTTTTTTTTTAAAGAATCAATGATATAGATAATCAAATGGATATAGCATCTCTTTACAAATACAGACTATCTCCTTAGTACCCTTTCCTTAAGACTGAATCTGGCATGGGACCATATGTTCAAGTCCCAAGATGATATGCAGTAAGAAAGGCATTTACTGAAGTAGGCTTTCAAACTTTCTACTCTTCAGTACTTGAAGGGAGGTATAATGGTTTTTGGATGGAATGCAAAATTTGTCCATGTAAGACTGGTTCTATAGAATATCTTCCTCACTAACTGTTGAAATGCCATCTATAATGAGCTTAGTGAAGAATGAATACTTCCTTTGTTGTCCTCAAGAACTTTTTATAAAGTTTTTTTTTCTAGTAGAGCAGCACATTATAGAAAGATATTATAAGGATGACTTTGGTGGTACTCCAGTGTTGTATATTTTTTTATTATGTTTTAAATAGCTGTAATTCTATGAAAGCTATTTGCCAGATACAGATTCACCTCTTATTTTACAGTAAGGGATAGAGAGAGATAGTAGAATTATTAAGACGTGCTCTGCCATTTGTTTTTTGTAAATTATTTTTGTTGATGTATTGTTTATAGAAATATTGTTTATGTTGAATGCATTTTTATAGCATAATGACCTATGGTTAAACTGCTCTTTAGTAAATTTTATCTATCTAGAGATATATAAATCACTGCACCCTAACCAAAATGGCAGTGACACTATTGCCACCATTTTGGTTACAGGCAGTGGCCATTTTCTGCATGTGCAATGATTTTTATTTATCTATTAATTTCTCGCTGAGAATTTGTCCCAGGTTCAGGCAGTTACAAGAAAATTGATCCAAGTGCTTAAACTCATGGGAATTCTCGTGAGAAAAAAAAGGGCTACTTGTACAGGCTCAGTTGGGAGTTACTTGGATTTTGAAAGCAGTTAAGATTGACTGTTAAATAGGGTTGAAGGCAAGATTTCTACCCCTCAAGAATCTCGCCAAGAATGAGCTTTTCAGCAAGATTCTCCAGGTTGACAATTCCGTGAAAATCTGTGCTCTTACTGCCATTTTCAGTATCTTACTTCGAGATTTTCAAGCACTGTATAAACACCCCCAATACAGTCTGTTGCTTCTGGAGGCCAAGCATGCGCAGAATGGCTGCAGCAGTAATTTTGTGCATAAACAAAGCATTTGGGAGGTTTTGAGAATCTCGCGAGATTTTCAAGAAGCCTCAAAAAACACTCCACATATTTGCAAATGGCTGCCATGGGACACACATGCGCAAAATGACTGCAGTGGCCATTTTACACATGCACAGGGAGTTTGGGGGATTTTCATGAAACTTGCGAGAGTCTCGAAAATCATAGCAAGATCATGCTGAGGGCTTCAAGACTCGCACACATTCTCACAAAAATGCTTTGCATTCTTGTTTCAGCCTTACTGTCAACATAACAATTGTTTCTAATGTCTACAAACAGTATGATTATCAGAGTATTATCTCTTTCTTACATATTTTAGTCTGTATTTTTAACCCTCTTTAGCAATTCTGGTAATTATGTAATATTTATTGCTTTGTCCATTCAAATTTATTTCTCCTCTGCCAGGAGCCCCAATGTATCTTGAATACAAATTATATGCCTGAAATAAAAAAAGTGAGAAGATAAAGATTAGAGAGAAGATGATTAATGACCTAACATTTTATTTTAGCAGATAAAGCGGGAAGTTTTTTTTCTTGCTCAGTTTGCCTCCTGATAGTGTTTTATATTCATTTTGCAACACAGTTGGAACTCAATTGTATCAAAAGTGAAAATTTATAAAACTACAGATGTTGTGAAATATGAATGATTGCTTGTACTGAGCCAGCAAACTCTTGAGAAGATAAACTAATTTGGCAATGAACAACACATTTCATCCTCAATTAATTATATGGTACATTTTTGTTTCAAAATATTAAATGTCTAGCAAAGTCATCGAGACTATGTAATGAGACAAATGTCAGGGGTTCAGTATGCTCTCTGTAAAATAGTTTGGAATGACTTGTTAATTCTGAACTAAAGTGAAGGGTTAAGACAGTGATTACTTGGCAGGAAATTAATAATGAGCTAAATTGGAACATGCCTACAGATGATTTCAACAACTTAGCCAGCATTGTCTGTGATGTGCTGTCATTTTTTCCCCTTTATTCTATAACTGTCTAGTTAATAATTGAAGTCATTTGAATGTGTTGGTGATGCTCCCCAACTCAACTTACAGAAAGTCCCTATCATCTTCCAATTAAGCTTTCACATCTAGAGAAGGAAAAAGGAAGAAAACAGTTGCATCAAAACACTAGGGAGTAAGCTAAATTGAACGTCTTTCCAACTGCACAGGATTCTGTGGCTGTTTGTGGTCTAACAAACGTCTAGGGTTTCTCACTAAGGAAGCTTTTGGGGATGCTGTGAGCCTTTTTAAAATGAATCCTTAATGTCAAAAATGGACATGAGTCATCTTTCTGTTGGAAAGAGAAGAAGGGAAGAAAATCTGAATATAGATGAAGTGCCCAATGAGTTCCTAGCTCCTTTGAAAGCAAGTGTGGTATTATATCTCAGACACTGAATGTTAGCTCATTTTCTTTTACATTCTTAAAAGCAGTACACATGAGAAAGAAAGAAAGAAAGAAAGAAAGAAAGAAGTCAGAGATGACCATGGCACACTACACGTATTTTTCAGGTCTACTTCCATTGATATTTCATCCCAAGTGAGATTTTCAAGATCTATTTATATGTGGCCACTAAGGAATTACAATAACTCCTTAGTATTTATGGTTGAAATTAAAGCTGATGTCTCATTTAACACTTATTTTTTATTCACTCTCTCCTTAAAGTCAAAACCACAAAATTAATGCTGTCATTTTCTTTAGTAATACGTCTCATTCTAGGGGTGTGCAACCAGGGACCCATGTCAGTTTTGGTTTTCATTTTTGTTATTAAAAACTGGCATTTTCGTAATCATTCTTAACAAAATTTCATTTTTCATTATCAATGTAGTTATTGTTATCGGTATGATTTCATGTGACAATGAAGATTTTGTTTTTGGTATCATTTCCATTGTGGGCTGCGACCAGTGACAGAAGTGCCAGCAGACACCTGCCCCAGACTTCTCAGAACACCTTCCTCCCTTTCTCATTATAATGTAGTAGTAAGTGCACAATGACAATATGAAAAATTACTAATATGGATGTCTAAGCTACACTTAATAATCTATACTATATTCAATATATTCATATCTAAGTATATATATCAATAAACTTCTATCTATCTATCTATCTATCTATCTATCTATCTATCTCGATAGCGCCTCTATAGTTAAGGTGAGCAGCAAGCTGTACTTTAATCCTCCAACATTCTACGGCTCCTAAAATTGAGGTAGTTGGAATTGGTGGTTTGTTAGTTTGTAGTATTGGTGGTTTGGGATAGGGGAGAATCATGTTCAATTTTCGTTTGAACTGGTCGTGATGAAACAAGGGAGTTAGAACCGTTTGTTTGGATTATGGTTTTTCTTTTTCTTTTTTTTTAGCAACTTTTAAGTTGACCAGGTTTGCGTTGTGGTGGTGCATTTGACAACTGTGGGAAGGTGGTTGAAAATTATTGTTTGGTGTTCTATGTTCACTTTTGTGGTTGGTTTGTTTGCATGTTGGATAGTTTGAGAGTAAAATGTTGGAATTACCATGTTAGTCTATGGGTAGAACTTTGCGGGTCCATTTTCAGCGGTGCTGTTTGGTTGCTTGATCTGTTGATGTGTGTGGTGATGCTGTCGTTTCGGTTCATGGAGATAGCTTCCATTGAGAGCTTTTGTATATGGAGGTGGGTATGTCACAATTTTTTTTTGGGGGGGGGGCTGTTTCACAATGCCTTCAAGCTATAGGTAGAGGTTTGTGCAAGTGCAGAGCACAAATTTGTCTTGAGCACATACTTGGTGTTTGAGTGTTCCCTACGTATCAGTTCATCTTGGTCTCTCAATTCTGTTGTTTTCATGGAATGGGTTCTTATGTTGGACTTCAGTCTAAACTCAGTTCACAGGGGGTGGGGGCATGGTGGCAGAAGCAGCCAGATACAGGCAAGCAGGCAGGTGGTCAGTTTGGGTGAGATTGTCAGTTGTCTGGATACTGCTGGCGGAATATCGCAGCGGTAGCTATTTCCGGCGGAAACAGTGTTTCCGCAATTAGTGGAACGGCATGGCAGAGGCTTTCATTCCGCTAGTTTCATTCCGTGGTTCCGCTTATTTAATTCCGCTACTTAGTGGAATCGTGGAAACATAGCATTTTCGCTACTTCCGCAATTCCGCCAGCGCCACAAAATAGGGGAATAGCGGTTTTCCGCAATTTCTGCAATTTTTCCGCAATTTTTCTGCAATTCCACGATTTGCAGAATTACGGCGGAATTAGCGGAATGTCTGCAAAAAAGTCACGGTGTGGCGCGGGCAATTCCGAAATGGTGGAACGGAATGGCGGTGCGGTAACAGCTGCTGCCGCATCAGCCCACTCCTCCACTGGTTGCTCCCCACCCCCACTTGCCTGGCTGCCGCCAGCACTCCAGACTTCAAATGCTGCACAGCCATACACATTGTGGGACTGCCGTTGTGTTGTCTAGTGAGGCATACTGGAACTATAATACCCAGTATGCCTCAGTAGAGAACATGGCGGCTGTTCCACATGCACATGGCCATGCAGCAGCTAGAAAAACAGGTAAGCAGCCATCTTGGAAAGTTGGGGTTCCCAGCCAGCAGGCCACAAAGTAATCATGATGCTGATCCCAGTAGGCATGTATCCATGGCCTTACCACCACACAGACCTGGTCCTGCACCCAGGGGGCCCTCATGTGGCTTGCGCAGTCTTTCATGCAGCCAGCAAGCACCCACTCAGTGACCTGCCTGATCCCCCCAACCTCAGCAGCAACCTAGGTGGAGGAGGAGGAACTGCTGCCACCCCCAACACCTGCTGCTGGTCGCTGGGTTGGTTGAGGGAAGAAGGGTTAGGGGCACATGGGGGGGGGGGGGCTTAGGACTGCTAACAGTCCTGCACGAGGGAAATGTATCAGACAAACATAATCTGTGCATTTTTTCTGACTGTTCTACTTTAAAATCTATAGTACCATTTTACAAGGCTTAGAGGATGTCCAGTTAAATAATCAGGTCAAAAAATACTACTTTAAGTTAGAAAATAGACTACATTAGTTACTTTGGTTATTTTATCACCTGCAGAGATTTAGAGAAAAGTATGTGACATCTGCAAACTTGTCAATGAATAACAACACTAATGATTTAACGGATTTATGAAAGCCTGTGATCACAAAACCAAAGAGAAAAACAAGAATACTTTATCTGCTGTGAGTGCCTTTAAATCTGAGAAACCAGAAAACAAACAAAAATCTCACAAACATTTCTTAAAAGTCGTATGAACTGTTATTAAAAACTTTTAATATATTTTAGAAACTGTATGAACATTTACAACTAGCAACTCTGCATCTATTTAACTGTATTGTAAGAGTCTGTGTAGTCAAATGGATAAGGTACTGGCCTTGAGAGACCAGGACTCATTACATCTAAGTGAAAAGCTCACTAGGTAGATTATCTTGGCCTCAGATCCCCAAGTATTCAATGGGAATAACAGGGACCGACCACGTAGACTTGTTGTGAGAGTGAACTAGGTAAGGATTGTATAGTCTTATATTGTATTTAGCGTAGCATGTTATCCTGAAAACACATGTTTAAATATTCTGAGATAAAGAATCCCTTTACTGTTCATGTGTTTAAAAATAAGCATGTTTTACAGTGTTTTGCAGTATACAGTGACTAACCTTCACTAAGGGTGATTTCAGACGTTACGAGATCACGGTGAACCACACTGAACCACGCTCAACCCCCCCGCGGGGCCGAAGGGCCCGGAACGTCTGAACGGCGTGCGCCAGATGTTCATCACGCTCAATACCCACATGGGGTCAGTTTCAACCACGCTTCCCGGGCTAGCCGGGGGAAGGTCTCGGGAAGCGTGGTCAAACCAACCCCCACAGGGAACCAAGCAAAAGTAACGTCTGGACGCCAATCCCCCAGCGGAACCAAGAAAATGGAGCCCCGGCCGGGGACGAGGCACGCAGCGTCGCTGCCAGGCAACCAGCACCAACACAAACACCGGAGGGAGATTTAAAGCGAGAGCAGCAGCAAGCAAGCGTGGCGGGATGGAGCGAGGAGGGAAGCGGAAGAGAGCGGAGGCACGAACAGCGACAGCGGCGGGACAGGAGGCGGAGGACGTGCAGCCAGGCCCAGCGATGCAGGCGGAGGGGGCACAGGTGCAGGAAGGGGGCACACGGGAGCACCCGACCAGGGAGGCGCCCCGGGAACACCAACCACAGCTGCAGCCGGGTCGCGCCGCCCCGGGGACAGCGGCCGGAACAGGCCCACAGGAGGCACCCAGGAAACGGGTAAGGGCACCCACTGGGAGGGGAACAGGGGGCACAGGGGAACCCCCTGTGGAGGGGGCCGGGGGGACCCCGGGCGGAAGGCAGGGGGGCAGGGGGACCCCGGGCGGAGGGCAGGGGGGCAGGGGGCCCCCGAGAGGGCCCACACCCTCACCCAGCAACCAACCACCCCCCTTCCCCCCCCCAGACACGAAAGTCGGCCCGGGCGGACGAGCCCCAGGAGGAGCCCGGCCCCCGGCCCCCGGAGGCGCACCCCCAGGAGGAGGTGGAGGAGGAGCACAGGCAGGTGCAGCATGAGCTGCACCGGGAGGAGGAACAGCAGGGGCCCAGCCGGAGGAAGGCCTATCACAGAGGGGGACAGTGGGGCCTCCAGGAGACCCGGGACTTCATACGGATCTGGGGGACCCTCGAGTACCAGGTGGAGCTCGCAATAAACCAGCGCAACGAGCATGTCTACCGGGACATCGTGCGCGACATGGAGGCGGCGGGGCACGAGCGCACTGTCAACCAGTGTCGCTCGAAGGCCAAGGAGCTCAAGAGGGGGTACAAGGCCCTCAAGGACAATAACAGCCGCTCCGGCCACGGGGCCCGCACCGCCCCCTACTACGATGCCCTGGACCGCATCCTTCACATGAAGGGCTCCATCGTTGCCCCACGCCTGGTGGGCAGCGCTGTGGTCCAGGGCAGGGAGCGGGCCGAGGTACCCCCTCCCCTCGCCGCCCGCCCGGTAGACACGAGCTCAGGGGACCCCCACCCCCAGGAGGACCACCCGGGACCCGCAGAAGCCCCAAGGCCCCCCCCCAGCAGCAGCCCGGAGACATCCCAACGCCGGGCCGGCCAGGCGGAGTCGGAGGTCGGCACCTTCACCACCCTCAGCCAGTGGTCCCAGGGGGAGCACTCCCAGGGTGAGGCGCCGGGCTCCGAAGGCTCGGAGACGGACATAGAGGGTAAGCGGGCCCCCAGGGCAGGGGGGGGGCAGGACCAGGGGGCCGGTGGCAGGGGTGGGGGCCCTGCTGCAGGGGCCACAACCAGCCCCCTTCACCCGCTCCCCCCTCTCCCGCCCGCAGGACATGGGGAGCCCCAGGACCGGGCCAGCGAGACGGTGCAGGCCCCCGCGGAGGGCACAGGAGAGCAGGTGCCGGACCCAGGTAAGGCGGGAGGGCTGGGATGGCGGGAGGGCCCCCCGGGCGCCAGCCCAGGGGGGCCTCCGGCCTCAGTGGGGGAGGGGGGGCAGGGGGCCCCGGGACCCGACCCCGCTAGGGGACAGGGCCCTGCACTGACCCACCCGCCCATTTCCACAGGGCAGCCCCCGCGCGCGGCGCCTCCGCCGGCCGCAGCCCCAGCCCAGCGGATGCGGGAGTACCGGGCGCGGGTCCGCAGGCGCAGGGAGGAGCAAGCGGAGGACATCGTCCGCAGGGCGGAGGAACAGGGGGAGCGCATGATCGCCTCCGTGGACCGCATGGAGGCGGCCATAGAGCGGTCCATGGAGAAGGCCCTGGAGACAGACCGCCGGCTGGAGGCGGAGGTGCGCCTGGAGCGGAGGCGGGAGCGCCGGGAGCACCAGCGGCAGCAGGGGCTGCTCAGGGGCCTCCGGCAGGACATACAGGGCATGGTGCGGGAGCACAGTGCAAAGATGGACAGGTCCCACGACATTGGGACCTCCCTGCTCCTGCATGCGGGCACCATGTGTGCCTACGTGATGGCCGGCGCACCTCCGGGCGCCCTGCCCGCCCAGGTCCCCATGCCGGGCCCCTCGGCGCCCCCGGGCCCAGCCCTGCCGCCCCTGGCGCCCCCCCGGCCCCAGGGCCCTCGCATGCGCCTCCCAGTGCCCCCGGGCCTCCGGAGGGTCCAGCCCCCCCGGGGCGCGACCGGGGCACCGGGCACAGCTGCCCATCCGCCGCCCGGCCCCCTGCCGGGGCCGGGACCGGCCCAGGACACGGCAGGGGACACGGACAGTGGGGGGGAGGGGAGCTCCCAGAGCTCGGTGGGCCCAAGCGGCCGCACGAGGGGTCGGCCCAGGAAACGCGGGGGGATGGTGGGAAGGGGGGGGAGGGGGAGGGCCACATGAGGGCGGGTGGTGGACGGGGTCACGGGCACGGGGGTGGGGAGGGGGCACAGGGTGATTGTGTGAACTGTGTGGGCAATAAAGTGTTGTAAAGAGACAGTTGTCCCCGGCCCGTTTGTGGGGGGGACAGGGCTGTGGGACCGCGTGTACAGGGGCATGGGCACGGAACGGGGGGTGGGGCCCCCAGGGGCGGGAAGGCCCTCACAGCGGGCCCCCCCGGGCGATGTGGGTTGCAAGGGCGTTCCGGATCCTTTTGGCATACCGGTACTCCCGGGGGTTCCCTGCGTTCACGTACAGGGGAACAGGACCGGGGGGCCGGTGGGGCTCGGGGTACTCCAGGGCCGCCCCCTCGGTCTCGCACACATTGTGCAGAACGCAGCAGGCACCGATCACCAGGGCGGAGGTGGGGACGGTGAAGTCCAGGCGGCCAGCTATACTCCTCCAGCGCTGCTTCAGGGCCCCGAAGGCACGCTCCACCACGGTCCGGCTCGCACACAGGCGGGTATTGTATACCTGCTCCGCAGGGGTGCTCGGGACAGGGTAGACCTTCATCAGCCAGCGGGTCAGGGGGTAGGCGGGGTCCCCCAGGATGCAGGGGGGCATGGGAACACCCTCGATCCACCTCATGCCCATGTCCGCGAAGTCCCCCCGGTACATGCGGGCATAGAAGGGGGAGATGGTCATGATCCTGGCGTCGTGACTCCGGCCGGAGTTGCCCGTGTAGATGTCTATGAAGCGGGCCCGGTGGTCCACCACCCCCTGCAGGTGCAGGGAGTAGTATCCGTGCCGGTTCACATACTCCAGGGCCTCCCCCGCGGCCGGGCGCAGGATCTCGATGTGTGTGCCGTCCACGGCTCCGATGCAGTTCGGGAAGCCCCCGGCCGCGAAGCCAGCCATCACAGCGCCCTGGTCCAGGAGCTGGATGGTCCTGTCGAGGAGCACGCCCTCCACAGCCTCGCACACATCCCGCACGATGCAGGCGACCGTGCTGAGCCCCACCCCGAAGTGCTGGGACACGGAGCGGCAGGAGTCGGGCGTTGCGAGGGCCCAGACCCCTATGGCCACCCGCTGGACCATGGGGATGGGCTCCCGCATGGAGGTGTGCTGCCGCTCCAGCCAGGGCGTGAGGAGCTCCGCTAGGCGCAGCAGGGTGGCCTTGCCCATCCGGAAGTGGGACCCCCACTCGGCCTCCCCCCAGTGGGCCTGGGCCCGCTCCCACCAGGCCTGGGGCCGCTCCGTGACCCATAGGCTCCGCGCTATGGGCATAGCCAGCAGCGCTGCCCGGCGGAGGGTCTGCGTTGCCCAGCGGAACCGCCTCGCGGCCCCTCGGAGCGCAGCGGGCCGGGTGAGGCTCCGGCAGGCGGCCAGCCACGCCCCCCAGGCCCGGCGCCGAGCCCTGAGCCGGGCACGGACTCTCCTGCGGGCCTGCTGGCCCCGGAGGCGCACGCCAGCCCGCAGGGCCAGGACATAGCGCAGGCGGACGGCCAGGTGCACCCTCTCGGTCAGGAGGCACAGCTGCTCAGTGTGGTCACGGTGCCACTCAGCCGCGAGCGCGAGGAACATCCAGTTCCCACCTGCCCTATCGCGCTCCATGGTGCTGGGGCCCCGGTGGGGGCTGGGAGCGCTTATGGCGGCCCGGTGCTGGTGGCTCCGCCCGGGGGTCGGCCTCGCGGGCCTGCGCGCGCCCTGTGCCGGTGCGTTCCGGCTGCTCCCGCCCCCAGCACCCCGGGCCCCCTCCCCTCGCTGTTTGTAGCGGGATGGCCTTGAAGGTGCGATTAGGCAGACAGAGAGCTCGCTGTTGTTCTCTGCAGCTGTGCCGGGCCCGCACCCCACGCCTCGCTCTGTTGTGCTACAATGTTGCGGTGCGGGCCCGTGTTCCCTGTCCCGGGGGCCGGGCCGAGCCTCTCCCGGCCCTGGGCAGTCTGTGTGCCCTCCGGGCTCCGTGTCCCATTCCCTGTTGTGCTGGACCATGGCTGGCTGCCCATCCATGGGGCTCCCGCTGTCCGGCCCCCAAGGGGCCCCCCATATCTGGGCCTTCCGCGAGACCATGTCTCTGTGCGACCTGTGGCACACCCCTGCCGTGCAGCTGCTCCTGGCCGGGCCGGGGAGCCGTGCAGGTGCCTACGAGAGCCTGAGCTCCGGGCTCCGTTACTTTGGCCATGTGGTGAGCGCCCGTGATTGCCGGCTGCATGCGGAGGCCCTGGGGCTGGCTCGTTTCCCCGAGGGGCGCATCCCGGAGGTGCTGTGCGCCCATGTGCCCTGGAGCGCCTCGGAGACCGTGTCAGCGCTGGTGGTGTGTGGTCTGGGCGCCTACTCGGAGTGCCTGGCCGAGGGTGGCCCTGCCTTGGCCGTGAGCTACTTCTCCTGTGTTCACGGGGCCCGTGGGTACCAGCGCACCCGTGGGGCGGCGTTCCAGCGGCTTCTGGAGCTGGGGCATCTTCCGTGGCCCCCTTCTGCTGCCTGCTGTGTGCCGGAGCCCTCCGCGGTGGAGATGTCATCCCTGTTGGCGGTGTGGGCGCGTGTGGATGTGCAGCTGGCCCTCACCATGCCCGATCCCTTCGAGGCCTACTACCTGATCGCCCACTACATGTCCTTGCAGGGGTACCGCCGGGGCATGCTGCACTGGCCCCACCTGGTCCACCGGGCGGGCCACCCGGGCCCTGGGGCCAGCGGGGCCCCCGGCAGCGGCCCGTGAGCCCCGCGTCGCTGGCCTGCCCCCCCCCGCGTGGTGCCCCCGTGTGGGCTCCCGCCCCGGCCCGGGGGGGGGCCTGGTCCCCGCTGGCCGCTCCCGACCTGCGGACCCCACCTCGGTGAGCTCCCGCCCGCCTCGCTGCTTGCTGCTGCCCCTGGCCGTGGTCCTGGGCCCCCTCCATCCCCGTGACTCCGTGGGTGCTGCCTGAGCGTCGCTGGTGCTGCGGAGGAGCACCGCTGGACCCGGCTGCCCTGCCTGTGCCAGCCTTTGACTGTGGGGCCCCCTTCCTCCTCCTCCTGGCGCCCCTCCGCCGGCCTCGCTGTGCTTTGGGGGCCCCCAACGTGCCTTGCTCCGGGGGTCCGCCCCCCCCCCCCGAGACTGCCTCTGTTCCTGTGGGGGCACCTCCTTGGACTGGACTGGACTGGGGTGGTGTGGGGGTGGGGGTTGCTGCTGTCTGTGCCTTGCCCCGTGGTGGTGCCCCCCCCTCCCTGCCGGTGTTCCGGGTGGGGTGTTCCGGGCGCCCCTTCCCCCCTTCCCGGCCTTTCCCTGGTGTGTGTGTGTGTGTGTGTGTGTGTGTGTGTGTGCCCGGGCGTGTGGCCGTGCATTGTGCCCCGCTGCGGGACCGCTGTGTGAGCCGGCTGTCAGCCTGTTCTCGCTCTTCCCCCCTCCCTTCCCGTTTCCCTTGTGTGGGCGTTCCCTTGTGTGCCTTGTGGCTTCGTTTGCCCTCAGTCGGCCATGTCTGTGTCCCGCCCCTGCCCGGTGCCTTGTGGGGGTTTAGCGCCCGCCGGGGGTTCGGCTGCACGTCTGTTGTGCTGCCACGGGCCGTGATGGTGCGGCCCGGTTCCGGGCCGTGGTCCCGTTCCCGGCACGTCTGTTTGGGTCGTTTTCCAACCCCCGGGCGTGGTTGCGCTGTTCGCCCCCCCTGGTGGTTCGCTGTGGTGAACCGGCCGCCCGTAACGTCTGAAAGTACCCTAAGTCTCTCGGCTTAACTTGCCCCACATGAAAAAATACTGGCAGATACATTCTGCAATTTCTTTTCTTACATACACTCTTTCTTTTCTTCCTCTGCTATTTGGTGGTAACTGGTTGATGAGTCATCTGACATCTCAAGGTGTGGGGTTTTTCTTTTAGGTTATTTTTGGTTTCTTGTGGTGGTGGGGAGACTGATAGACTGGAAGATACATTCTACCATTTCTTTTCTTACAAGCACTTTTTCTTTTCTTCCTCTGAAATCACTGTATTGTTTCGGAAGGTTATCTCTGCTTTCTTGGGGTGGGGTGGGGGTTGTATGTTTTATGTACACTTGCAAGTGGGATGCTTGCTAGTGTGTAAGCTTGTTAGTGGATTGCTTTGTGTACACATGCTAGTTTGTTGGATGTTTATTTGCTCCTGTTGCCTCCTTTTTCATGTGGGGCGAGTGAAGGTGAAAACCTTAGGGAAGGTCCACTCTTGACCCCTCTAGCTACAATCCTGTCTCACTCCTTCCTTTTGCTTCCAAGCTTTTTGAATGTGTTGTCGACTCCCACTGCCTTGACTTCCTTTCTGTCAACTCCTCCCTTGACCACCTCCAATCTGGCTTCTTCCCCCTTCATTCTACTGAAACATCTCTCGCTAAGATCACCAACGATCTTCTTGTGGCTAAATCTAATCACCTCTATTCAATTCTTGTCCTCCTTGACCTCTCTGCTGCCTTCTATACTGTTGACCACTCACTCTTGCTGGATTCACTTCACTCCCTTGGCTTCTGTGGCACCATCCTCAACTAGTTCTACTTCTACCTCTCTGACCACTCCTTCAATGTGTCTCTTGCCAACTCCACCTCCTTCTCCCTTCCAGTCTCGGTTGGTGTTACCCAAGGCTCTGTCCTTGGCCCTCATCTTCTCTATCTATACCCTGTCCCTAGGCAAACTCATTGCCTCCCATGGCTTCCAATATCACCTCTACGCTGATGACACGGAACTCTATCTCTTTACTCCCTCTCTCTCTCCATCTGTTCAAGCTTGCCTTACCAGCTATCTCTCTGACATCTCTACCTGGATGTCTCAACATCAGCTGAAACTCAACATGGCTAAAACTGAACTCCTTATCTTCCCACCTCATCCTTCCTCTCCCTCTTCCCTGTCGATCCCCATCGATGGGGTCACCATCCTTCCAGTCTCCCAAGCCCGTAGCTTAGGCTTCATCTTTGATTCACTCCTTTCTTTTAAACCCTACATTGAATCTGTTGCCAAATCTTGTCGCTTCTCCCTCCAAAACATTGCTAAGATTTGTCCTTTTTTCTCTGTCTCCTCTGCCAAAACCCTTGTTCATGCCCTGGTCATCTCCCACCTCATTATTGTAACCTCCTGCTCAGTGCCGGCCAAGTGATAGCCTGTACAGGGGAGTGGATGAGGGAGCTGGTACAAGTATGGAAGATCCCTGGGCTGAAGGTCCAACTGTGGGTGTGTTACCAGATGCTGGAGTTTCATGGCAGGGGGGTGCACAAGGCAGCAGTGGTGGTAGAGGTTCGGGGATTTATGCTGGGGACAGTAGTACCCCTGGAAGGGGTAATCCATCTACCCCTATTGATTTGGCAAGGGAATCTGAGGAGGCAAGGGTTGAGGGTTAGGAAAGGGGATGACTGGGAGATGACCTCCCCACGGAGGTACCAGAATTTAAGTATAAGATCGGATCATGGAATATTGCTAGGTGGCCTTGGCTGTGGAAAAACGAGGTGCAGGACTTCCTTGTTGCATTTGACATCATTTGCATCCAGGAGTCCTGGCTTGTGGATGCCTCTAATTTCTCCTATCCTGGCTACCAGGTCTGGGATGCCCCTGCAGTCAGGTAAGCATCTTATGGCCGGCCTTCAGGAAGGCTGCTTACCCTTCTTAAAAATGCCTCGCTCTCCACTGGGGAATTGCTAGTTAACTCCCCGGCAAATGTGCTTGCTATCCTGTTCTCTTTAGATTTGGATAGCAGGGCCATTTTATGCAATATCTATATTCCCCCACGGGTAGCATGTAACTCCACCTTTTGGGAGCAATTAGGAGAATACATAGATTTGTCGGAGAATGACTTCCCAGGAGTGTCCATTACATTAGCCGGAGACTTTAATGCGAGAGTTGGAAACGCTGTCTCGAGACAAGCAGCTGCATTGGGCATCAATGAGGACGATGATTTCTTCTGGCCCCCAAGGGAATCACAGGACAGGTAACTTAATGCTCAGGGAGCGCAGTTCCTTAAGTTTTTGTACCTGGGACATTGGAAGATGCTAAATGGTGGTTCTTCAATGGAACCGCAGGGCCAATATACTTTTTTGTCCAGGGTGGGATGCAGTGTGATAGATTTCTTTTGTGTTCAGGAGGCATACTTGAGTGAGGTTGGGAATTTTGAAGTATTGATGGAAGGGTTTGGAGACCATCTGTCCATCTCTCTTGGCTTCTGTAGGGAGGAGTTCCACCTCAAGGGTTCACTTACTGCTTTACCTCCTGCCTCAGAGTGTGATACTGAGCCCATTTCTGTGCATAGAATGAATTGGTCAGAAAAGATGGGGGAGATTAGTACATCTTTGTATGCCAGAGAAGATCTTCTAGGCATTAGGCAGAGGATCTTGGGCACTCAACTATATGCCTCTGGCGAGATTGAAATTCAGTTTGCCACACTGATAGAGATCTTTAGGAATGCTCTCACCCCCAAAGGACCTCATAGCCTCCCGGTCAGGGTGTCGAGACCTCCCCCTACTTGTTATGACCCAGAATGCACTGAGTACAAAGGTCATTTTAAGGCCTGGCGCAGAAGAGTTAAAATAAGTCCTAGCCAGGTGCATATTGTGCAGCTGGTACTAGCCCAGAATAGATATAAGAAACTAATAAAGGAAAAGAAAAGAAGTTTCCAACACAAAGTATGGAAAGAGCTGGCCATTGCCTTTAATAAAAAATATCATGTCAGTTTTTGGGCGATGGTCAATCTGGGTTCCGAATATCCTCTCCCCAGGCGAGTATAGCCACCAGTGCTTGGCTATCCCACTTTGGGGAAATTTTTTCTCGTATCCCTGATTTATGTGTTTTCCCTCAGGAGACTTTAAGGGAGGTTGCTCTGTGGCCTCCTGTGGGCTGCGAGGAAATAAGGTCATTGTTTAGAACAGTGCGCAAGAGGAAAGCCCCTGGAATCGATGACATACCTGCAGAAATGTTTCTGCACAATCTAGACTGGTGACTACCTATTCTTGCGCACTTGTTCTCTATGATTTCCATCTCTGGAACTATCCCTGCAGGATGAAACATTAGCATCATGGTGCCCATTCACAAAAAAGGGGATAATAAGCTCCCCCAGAATTTTCGCCTAATCAATCTCATTAACATGATCGCCAAGCTATATGCAAGGTATTTTTTGGGCAAGCTGGAGGATTGGGCCATGATGACTAATTACTTCCCAGAAGAGCAGGCTGGCTTCCGGGCAAAATACTCCACAATTGATCACTGCTTTACGCTAAACCACCTTATGGGAAAATATGTTAACATCAGAACAGGCAGCTTATATTTGGCCTTTCTGGATCTCCGTTCGGCTTTTGACCTCTTAGATCGGAACATTCTGTGGGACAAACTATATAGAACTAACATGGATGGGAGACTAGTGAGTTTGGTACATTTGTTGTATACTAATTCTGCCCTGAGGGTCCATGTTAGTAACAATGGCCAACTCACTAGCCAGATCCCTGTTACAAGGGATGCGTGCAAGGCTGCGCAAGGCTGCGTGCTAGCCCCATATTTATTTAATTTTTATGTCAACGGAATAGTTGCTGCAGCCACCCGGGATTATTGTTTGCCTGCAAGAGTTCAGGGGCGGCCTCTCGCAATCCTGCTGTATGCCGATGACATGACTTTTTTCTACCCCTCTAGGTTGGGTTTGAAGAGAATGCTAATGATTATTGGACAATTTTGCGCAAACATGCGCCTCTCTATCAACTATCAAAAAAACAAGGTCATGATAGTGAGAAGGTATCCCCAGAGGCTTAGGTAGTATAAGTGGACTTTGGATGGGTCCAATCTCGAGCAGGTTTCTGCCTAATCTTACCTGGGTCTGCGTTTTTCCAGCAACCTCAGCTGGCAGAAACATATCCAGTTGTCTAAGCTCAAACTTCAGCAGGCAGTGATGGGCCTGCTGAGGTTTTGGAGACTCCATGGGGGCAGACTGATTGCCCCAGCATTGAAGTTATTCAGTGTGAAATCCAGGCCACGTGCTCTATATGGCACTGAAATCTGGGGCTTGACCCCAGTTGAGGGTCTTCAGTTCCGTCAAAACCTGTTTCTAAGAACTCTCCTTGCGGTCCCCAAGAGTGTTCCAACATGTCTATTGAGGCTTGAGATGGGTATTTTACCCATAAAAGTCAAAATCTCTGGGGCAGTAGTAAATTACTGGAATAAGTTGGAAGGCATGTCTGAGGGCAGGCTGCCCTTGTGTTGTTATGCTGAGGCACGGACCTGGTCTTCACCACACTCATGGTGTCAAAGGGCAAGGAATCTGCTCTACGATTTGGGCCTTTCTCCAGAGTTGTTAGTCAATATTCCTCTGCTAAGCAGGAAAAGAATTGCCCATAGGCAGCTTGTGGATCAAGCAGTCCAGCTGGATCTGGGGAAATTTCAGCTCTTAAATGTGCCTGATTGTATAGGGAGTTTAAACACTCTACCGGGCTTGAACGGTACCTGGATATTCTAGATGATCCCAGCTTACGTAGGGCCCTGATGTTTATGAGATTTGATTTATTGCCTACCAAGGTTTTGCTGGGGAGGCGTTCTGGAATTCCCTAGAAGGAAAGATTATGTCCTTGCACGCTGGGCTGTGTCGGGGACTTGCTTCATGTTCTATTTGCTTGCCCCCTCACACAGTGTGTGAGAGAACGGTATTTTCCGCCCAGGTTTTTCCTAAGAGCATGCCTTTCCCCAGTGCAGTTGTTGACACATCTTGTCTCATCTAAATCTGCTGACCATATTACCAGCCTAGCTCTGATGGCTCATGAGATCCATAGACACCTCTCCTGATCCTTTTGTTAGCTACCAGCTGGGAATGCCTTGGCATTTAACCAAGGAATGTGTAACTATCCTAGCAGGGATTAAGATACTTATACAGATTCCTTACTGTCTGACCTATAGGGGTCAAGCATTGCCGCCGCAAGCCCCGAGAAGGGTAAGGCATAGCACGAGGTGGGGTTGGTGCTCTGGAAGCAACTGTACCTTAGATAAAATATTTCATAGTGCAGGAATTGGTTACATGGATCTGCCCCGATAAAAGTAGGTAATTAATTGATGGTTTTGTATTTTTGTCATGTGTATTACCTTGTTATGTTGAGTTGGTGTTACTGTCAAATATGTATGTATGTATGTATATTATTTTCTTAAAAGGCTAAGGCAAAAGCTAATGCCAAATAAATATTATTATTATTATTATTATTATTACTATTATTATTATTATTGACTGACTGTAACCTCCTTCTCACTGGCCTCCCCTGCTCTAACCTTTCTCCCCATATCTCCATCCAAAACTCTGCTGCCAGGGTCATCCACCTCGCCCATCGCTTCAACCACGTGCAGCCCTTCCTCTCCCTCTTCCTGAACGAATCTGGCACAAGCTCCTAGTCTTCACCTATAAAACTCTTCACAACCTTGCTCCCCCTACCAGTCAATGAACTCCGCTCCTCCTCTGTCCCCTCTCTTGCCCTCCCATGCCTCCCCTGCTCCCCATACCACCTTCGCCCTTCTCCCTAGCTGCCCCCCCATGCCTGGAACTCTCTCCCTGTTCACATCCGCCTCGCCCCCTCCATTTGTACCTTCAAATCCCTCCTCAAGACCCACCTCTTCCACTCTGCTTCACTCCCTCACCTAACTCCTGCTGATACCCTCCATCCAGTACAATCCATTACCTGAGGTCTGTGTACTCATATCCTCACCACAATGACCAACCAGCCATCATTCTTGATGTAACCAAGCCAAGCATGTGCACCTGGGACCTCGCATCCTCATGAACGTTACACTCCTTGTCTCCCCCTGTGTTCCCCTTCCTTCGTCTCCCCCACAACGCCTGTCTCTCAGATTGTAAGCCCTAGGGCAGGGACCATGTCTATTCAATTACTTTGTAAAGCACCAGGTACATTGCTTGTGCTATATAAATGCTTGCTAATAATAATAATAATAATAATAATAATAAATGTCATTCATATGCAAGATCCTTAATGGTCAATTTCCTCACTATTTGGTGCTTAGTTGAATGTTTTTGAGGCTTAACTGAGTCCTTATTCTGGAGATTTTTTGGTTTGTAAATTGATGCATGTGTAAGCCTTAATTGTCCATTTCCTTGCTTTTTTGTGCTTAATTGAATGTTTGTTAAACTGATTCCTTATTCTGGATTTTTTTTGGTTAGTAAATTGATGCGAGCCTTAACTAGTCTCTTAAACCAGAGGTTTTTTGTTGGTAATATATAATATGGACATGGGGAGACAGACAGGGGAAGGGGAAAAGAAAAAAAACACTATAGGGTATATCTATCTTATCTCAGTCTATATTATATGTATCTGTAATCTATATCTATATAATCTAGATACCTAAACCTATAACTATCTCTATATATGTACAAGGGTAGACAGACAGGTGAAGGGAAAAGGGAAAATAAAGGGTATAAGGAAAGGTAAGGTATAACAATGAGAGCTGGGGAAGATTTTTAGTGAAAGCACTAGAGTTCTGTAAATGCAAGCTCACACAGCATGAGCTAACACATAACAAGAGTCAAACAACCTGGCCCTGCAATATGAAGGGTTGCAGTGCCCTCCATAGAGCCCCCATGGTTGGTTCTGGGAGACAGAAGGCATTGAGCAATCACAGTGTGCCATTCAACTGCCTGAGACCTGATTGTGCTGCTCGATTGATCAGCAATTACATCCATCAGGTCCTTCCCCTCCCATCAAAGACCCTGTTCAAGAGTTCATCACTGTTTCCCTCCCAAATGGTTCTGAGATATCTTCTCCCTCCTCCTCTCTCCACATTTCCCCTCCAAAACAACTGCCAGGCCATAACAAAATGAATAACGAAAAATAAAAGTCGTTATTGATTTTGTTATTTGTTATCTTCATTATCGTTATTGCAATAACAATAACAAAAATGAAGATTTTCATTATTGATATCAATATAACAAAAATGAAGTGCACACTCCTATCTCATTCAGAACTAATATCACTTAAAAAAAATCTGCCCCAGGCTAGGTAGGTGGTTAGCCCTTGGAAAATCTCTGAGGTAACAGCCCAGGTTAAGGGCCACCCATGCAGTCCATGATGGACCAACGCAGGGTAGAACATCTGTGCGGCCCTATGTACCCACCCTGGGTCATGGTCCACCATGGCCGGCCTCCATGCCTGCCCATCATTAGCCGCCATGTTTGTCCATCATGGTGTGGGTGATGGGAGCAGGGGCAGGCAGGGATTGCTGCCCACATGTTTGTTGTGCTCCAGGCCCTACCCGGGCTATGCGATTGGCAGGATGGCTCTCCAGCTGCAGTCATGTTTTTCCAGTGCGCCAACACGGCCCAGGCCATGTTGTCCATGATTTTTTACCCTAGGCAGAATGGGGAGCCATCCTGCCAGCATCATGTCTACATTTACCCAGGGTTCCCAAAACGTTGAGGGGATTATATATGTGTTCTCTCTCTCTCTCTCTCTCATTTTTTTTTATGTAAGTAGCTTTTTTATAATTGCTGTGTTTGCATAAGGTTGTTTTAATTTGTTTTTAGTGAGTAGGGATGTGAGGCGATATGGGCTGGGGCAATGTTGGGAGGGGGAAGGTTTTTTTACAACCCCCCCATGAAAGAGGGGTTTGTGGGTAGGGGGAAACTGAGGATGGGAAATGGTGCCCTGGCCCCCTTGTGGGAGGGTGGGAGGAAGTGTTCTGGCCCCTCTGTAAGAGGGTGTGGTAGGACAGGCATGTGGGACAAGGGTGGGAGGGAGTGCTATGGCCTTCCCTGTGAGGAATGGTGGTAGGGAGAAGGAGGATGGGAGGAAGTGCACTGGCCCACCTGTGAGAGGGGAGGTATGGACTTGGGGGAGGAAAGTGAAATGGGGGGGTGTTCCCTGCCTGCTGCCTTTTCCACTCTACCTCTGGGGATGCTGGGCTCAGAAGACCCTCTCTGGCTGCCCCACTTTCTGGGTCCTTGTGGGAACTGTTGGGAGGAGGAGAGTGGGGATCAGGTGCCGGAGGGAGAAACCTGTATAGAGGTGGTTGAAAGAGGGGCAGCTATTGGGGTTGTGATGGACATTGGGGAGGTATGGGGTGGGGGGAGATAGACTTTCAGGACTGGTGGGAGAGACACTTGGTGTCCATCCCTGTTTCCCACTCCCCCCCATTTCTCAGGATATTTGTGGGTTAAGGTCAGTAGTAGGGATGGGTGACCAGAACCCTGTTCGGAAATTTGGTTTGGTTCGGTTTGGTTCAGTTCAGTTCAGAAATTCGGTTTGGTTCAGAAGTTTGGTTCGGTCAACCAAACTATTCGAGTTCGGTCCAAACTCCGAACTTCTGAACAAAGTTTGGAAATTCAAACTCCATTGAGCTAAATGGAATGTTATCTTTTAGGGATGGGCGAACAGAGCTGAGTTCGGAAATTCGGTCCGAAAATCGAGTTTGGTTCGGAAGTTCAGTTCGGTTAACTGAACTGGTCGGGTTCAGTCCTAACTCCAAACTTCTGAACCACGTTCGCCCATCCCTAGTCAGTAGGACCTCTTCACTGATGCTGCTTAATATGAGGTTGGTGGCTAACAAAACATTAACCATCCATGATCTTATTCAGGATGAGGCCGCTAACCACTAGGCATGGGCGAACAGATCGCGGTTCGTGTTCGGCCGTTCGGTTCGGCCGCGATCGGTTCGTGTGTTCGCGTTCGGCCGTTCGGTTCGGCCGCGTTCGGTTCGTGTGTTCGTGTTCGGTCGTTCGGTCGTACCTCGCGTTCGTGTTCGCCCGTTCGGTTCGG
>QEPC01006515.1:357979-370076 GCA_003113815.1 Sphenodon punctatus | reverse complement strand
GTAGTTCGGTGTTCGGTTCCGTTCGGTGTGTTCGGCCATTTCGTAGTTCGGTGTTCGGTTTGGTTCGGTGTGTTCGCCATTTCGGCGTTCGGTGTTCGGTGTTCGGTCCGTTCGGTGCGTTCGTGTTCGTGTTCGTGTTCGGTTGTCCGAACAGGCCGAGTTCGGGCCGAACACCGAACTACCGAACCGCGTTCGCCCATCCCTACTAACCACCTCATTACAGAGACATGACTGAATGAGTCAACTGGACCTATTTTGTCCCAGATGGTGCCAGCCAGGTACTCGCTGCAGCATCATCCTAGGATAGAGGGTGGGTGAGGGGGTGGAGTCACTGTGATCTATAAAGAAACCTTAAGCTTTTGGAGATATCTGGTGCCTGACTTCTCCAATATGGAGTGTGTCCATCTTGTGCGTGATTTGGTCAGGGGATAGATTGGGGATCCTGCTGGTGTACAGACCACCCTGCTACACAGCAGACTCCTTGACTGTTCTAGTCGAGCTGGTCTCAGGGGTGGTGTTAGGTTGGCCTTGTCTTGGGTTATTTCAACATGCAGTCTGAGACCAGCTTTTCAGAGGAAAATCAGGAGTTTATGGCTGCCATGACAATCATGGACCTACCCCAGGAAATATCTGGCCCGACAAATGAGGTGGGGTATACATTGGTTTTGATGTTTTGCACCAGCCTGGAAACAGGTGAAAACCAGGAAATCTTTTGCCAAAACATGAAATCTTGTTGAAATCCTGGTTCCTGATACCATCTCACTTGAATCGAGAACCTATGGGTAATGTCTTGATCTTTAGATTGTAAACTCTTGGGCAGGAACCGTGTCTATCTTATTTTGTGTAAAGTGCCAGGTACATCACTGGCACTATATAAATGCTAATGCTAATGCTAATGCTAATAAAATAATAATAATAATAATAATAATAATAATAATAATAATAAATAACAACATTTAATTTCTTGATTCATTGACTTTCTGCTTACTGGAATTCTGTTTACTGCTTTGCCATTTACGACTTTGCCATCCATTTCAAATCTCAAGATATTATACTGACACAATGTCACATTTCCTGCACTTCATTTTTCCTTGTCACTTGGTGGGGCTGATCCTATGCCTTATGAATCCTTCTTGCACTCATGTGCACAGCCGAACAGGAACCATCTGCACATTGTGCGGTGTAATGAATAGATGCGCAGTACTTGGACTGGAAGGTAGATGGGATTCCAGTTCTAGTTTAGCCTTAGCCAGAAACTTACTGGATGACTTTGGGGCAGTCACAATTTGGGGGAGTTACCGTCCAACCTCAACAACCATTTGCTTGATGACCTTGTGGCTTTTTGGAACACCTTTCTAACTGAGGCTGACCGAACAGCTCCCAAGGCATCTTCTCCCTCATTGCTGACACCTCAGGTCTCCCTTGTTTACAGAGGATATGCGGCGGATGAAACGAGAAGGGCGGTGGTTAGAGCGACGGTGGTGTCATTCTCATGCTGAAGCCAACGGATTGTGACATAGAGTCAAATTACGTACCTATGCCATGGCTGTGCGGGCAACAAAGAAGAGGTTCTTTTGCTGCACTCATAGCATCTGCAAAGTCATGTCCAGCTGAGCTTTCCAGATAGTGAGGGGGCTGGTCAGTCCAGCCTCTCTCTGTCTGGAATTGCAATTTTCCAGTGCTCGCTGTGACACTTTTGTCGCCTTTTTCTGGATAAAATTCCTCAAATTCACTGTGACTTCGATGCTGCATTTGTAGCAGTGGGAGAACCAGAGGTAATGGCGGCCCCGCCTTGTCCTATTTTGTGGGATCAGTTCCAATGGATATCGCCTGCTGATGCAGCAGATGTCTTGGGGGTGGTGAGGGCTGCCTTTTGTGAATTAGATCCATGCCCGTCCTGGCTGGTTAAGGCCAGCCAGGAAACATTGGGGTCATTGGTGGCTGGGGAGGTCAACACTTCCCTTAGGGAGGTCAGGGTGCCAGATCATCTCAAGGAGGTGGTGGTGCGGCCTCTGCTTAAAAAAACATCATTGGACATTGACTCCCTGGCCAGTTTTCGGCCTGTCTCTAACCTTCCCTTTTTATGTGGAATGGGTTGTGGCTCAGCAGCTTCAGGGGCATATGGATCATGTCAGTTTTCTGGATCCCTCACAGTCCAGCTTTCATCCAGGCTTTAGCATTGAGACTGCGTGTGTGGCCTTAGTCGATGACCTTTGCCATGAGTTGAACCAGGGTCGTTTGACCCTGTTGATCCTGTTAGATCTTTCAGCTGCATTTGATACCATTGATCACGAGGTGTTGGTGACTTGCTTGTGGGACTGAGTCAGGGTGGCTGGAACTGTTCTTGAATGGTTTCACTCTTTCCTGTTCGGAAGAACTCAGCGTCTGGTGCTGGGGGATTGTTCATCTTCTTCCCGGGACCTCACGTATGGAGTCCCCCAAGGCTTTATTTTGTCCCCTCTCCTGTTCAATGTGTATATGTGTGTACTTGAGAAAGTTGAGGGGATCTGTGGTAAGGTGCCATGGAAGAGTCTTTAAAGTGCCAGTGCCACAGGTAGCCAACACCATGCCAGTCATTACATGGTCACTCATTAATTGGATCAGGTTAGGGTAGACATGTGAGAAGAACAGAAAATTCCAGAAAAAGGAGGGACCATCAAAGAGTGCAACAGGGTTCAGGTAATTTACACCCAGGAAGACCTCCAGAGGTGGCAGACCCTGGTAACAGCTAGTCACCCAGGGAAAGTTGAAGAAAGCTCAAATCTCTGGGGGCCAGAACTGATAATGAGGCAAAGACAACAGAATCTCCAGGGGAGCAGGAAGAGAGTTGGCATCTTAACCTGGAGTTGGGAGGATGGGGACCACCTGGCTAAAGGAGGGAGAACAAGAAAGTTCCCGTGTGTGAAGAGATCAGTGCCACTCCCACAATGAAACAGAGAAAAAAGCATCCTACCAGGTCAACAAAAAGACCAGAACAATACAGCAGCTAGTGAACTCCTGTCATGTTGTGCCTCGGTTTCCCCCAAAGGAAAATGCACTTAGTGGTCCAGGCCTGACATGATCTGGTCTGGATATAGGGTGCTTTTTTCCAATATGTGGAATTCGAGTTTACACTTTGTAAATAAGCCAGCCAGCTCAGCAAAGTATAGTAAAGACCAATTAATTTATATATATGAGGCTATGAGACTTATGAATATTATAAAATATGAAGCAATAGTTTACTTAATTTCAAATAAAGACATAGTACAAAAGAAACAGTGTCAGTTAAAAGTACATGACTTAGAAAGACATTTCTGTTCAGAGAACAGCTATGTTACAAATTCAAAGAACTTAACATCTATAAAATATAACATATGCTCTAAATATTATTGCTATGGTTGACNTTACCCAGTCCTTGCCCAATTCTGCCAGATGGAAGATGAGAAAAGCTTCAGGAAATGAAGCTTTCTGAAAAATCCATCTTTCCTCTCTCTTCTTATAGAATGAAAGATGCTTGGAGGTCAGCTAAAAATGACATCAGGTCAAAACTGCTGACAGGGAGGGTTTTTTCTCAAAATACATAGTAAGAAGCCTGTTGATACATGTTAAACAGGTTGCTATCATATAAGATAAGATTAACAATGAGTAAACTCCGAACAAACAAGGCCTTTTCCTGCCCTGTCTTAGAGTCACGTATCTTGAGACTAGTCAACAGAAACTGTTAATTTCATTAATAAACAGACTTGATCATATTGTCTATTCCAGTATACAGGCTGATTTTCCAGTATCTGGTCAAGAGTTCAGTAAAAAAGGTCACTATAGGACAGCTCTTTTAAGAAGTCATCATACAGAGAGGCTAATTCTGATTTCCAATATATTGAAACACAGATGGCCAAACATATATGCCTATATACAAGATACATGACACTCCTCTAATTGAAGGTGAAAGTGCAGAATCTGGAGTCTTGGTGCCAAAACCTGGTCAGTTGCAGGAGTATCTAGACCACATTGGACTGTGCTTATGGCCTTGGTTGATGACTGACGAGTGGAACTGGACAGGGGGCCTTTGACCCTGCTGGTTCTACTTACTCTCTTAGTGTCTTTTGATATCATGAACTATGAGGTGCTGGTGACCTGCCTGCGGGACCTTCCTGGGTTGGGCAGGCTAGCCTTGCTGTGATTCTGTTCATTCCTGGCTGATCGATCTCAGCAGGTAGCAGTGGGGGAATAGACTTTCCTCCCAGGGGTTTGACATCAGGGGTCCCACAGGGTTTCATTTTATCCCGCCCCCCTGCTCATGTATATACAACCACTGGGGGAGGTTGTGCATCGGTGGGGGGTGGTATGTTGTCATCTATATGCTGATGATACTCAGCTGTCCCTCTCATTTTCATCTGACCCAGGCCCAGTAGTCTTGGTGCTTTCCCGCTGTTTGGCGGTTGTGTGGGACTGGATGAGACCTAGCCAATTGAAACTGAATCCTGACAAGACAGAGGTGATGTTCATTGGTGGGATCAATGATCTGGGTGAAGGGGGGTTCTCCCATCATTGATGGGGTCCAACTGGTTTTGTCATCTTACGTAAGGAGCCTCAGGGTGCTCCTGGATCTGCAGCTGAGTATTGGATAACCAGGTGTCAGCTGTGGCCAGGAGTGCTTTTTACCAGTTGCATCTGGTGTAGAAGCTCCGTCCGTATGTCTCTGGCTCTGATCTCGCCACCATCATCCATGCATTTGTCACCTCAAGGCTGGATTACTGTAATGCCCTCTATGTGGGGCTGCACATGATGATGGTCCAGAAACTACAGAGGGTGCAGAATTCAGCGCACTGTTTGCTCATGGGGATAGGCCACCATGAGGATATCCAACCTGTATTCTGGGCTCTGAAATGGTCTGGGCCTGACTTATATGAGGGACTGCCTCACTTCCCATGCCCGAGAGCACAGAGCAGCCCCTACGGTCATCCCAGGGTACCCTCCTTGATGTTCCCCGCTATAGATTGGTAGACATTCTCAGGGGCCGCATCTGTGTTGTGGAACTCACTCACGGTGGGTGTTCGCCTCAGCCCAAAACTTCTCACCTTCCGGCACCAATATAAGGCATGACTCTTCCGCCAGGCTTTAATTGAAGTGGAGGGGTTTGGGGAGGTTTAGGGATGGGTGGGATATTTGTTTCTTAATTTTCACACTCCAGGCTGGAATTGTATTTTTGATTGATTTTATTGTGTATTTTATTGTTATTTATACTGTTTTATACTTACTATGATTTTATAAAATGTTGTAAGCCACCTTGAGCTTCCTGAGGCAGTGGAGGACGGGGTAAAAATAGATAAAATAAATAAATAATAAATAAAACTGGGCTAGACCAGGTGACTTCCATATTTATTTATTTATTTACAAATTTATACCCCGCCCCTCCTGCCAAAGCAGCTTGATGCGGCTAACAAATACTAGAAAATATATTAAAAAAAAATATGGTTATAATAAATACAGAATATATAAAAACATAAAACAATACAATTCACAATGGGGGATGTCAAAAGAATAAACAGAAGAACCCCCACCACCCTAACCCTCAAACCCCCATCCTACCCATCTCGCTCGCTGGAAGCCTGGAGAAACTGCCAGGTCTTGCATTGTCATTGGAAGGAGGGATGGGCCAACTGGGCCTCTGCCTGGAAGGGAGTTCCACAGTTCCACAGTCCTTTATCCACAATTGGATAAAGGAATCTGATTTTATAAGCAGTTGAATTATGCTATTTTGCAAATATCTGCATATACATTCCTTGCTGTAACTTCTTTTCCTCCCATCTAATGTGGATGAAATGTGGCACATTTATACCACTCCCCATGTTTAGTATCTATGCCAACTTTCAGAAGTATTGGATAAAGGGTCCTGGTGGTATAAGCAATTAATGTATAAATGTATGTCTGACTATAACATCTTTGTAGTCCACCCAGTGTACATGAAATTTGACAGGGCTATATATAACACTTTCGGAATTATCTCTGCAATAATTGTAATAATGAAAACAACATGCACATGCCTACCCCTCACCTCCCAGAAAAACTCTGCTTGTCAAGTCTTCACAGATGCTATGAGGGTATCAAAGAACTCCTCCTTTGCTGTCGGCACAGACAGGGCATAGGTTCTTAAACTAGCTTTATGTCACAATCTGTTGGCTTCAGCATGAGAACAGTGCCACCGTCATTCCAACTGCTGCTCTTGCCGCTTCAGCTGCTGCAGATCCTCTGTAAACCATGGAGGCCTGTGGTGTTAATGTACTGAGAGTGGATGCCTGGGAGTCATGTAGTCGATGGCCTCAGTCAATGAAGTTTTCCAAAAAGCAAGAGTTCATCGAGCAAACAGTCGTTGAGATTAGAGGGTAACTCCCCCAGAGCATTCTGAAACTGGTCTGGTTCCATAAGTCTCTGGGGGTGAACCAACTGAACTGGTTCCACAACCACACCCCTCCAGGGGCAGACATGTGCCAGTAGACAGGCCCGTAATAGATAATGATCTGTCCTTGAGAAGCACACTGCTGACGCCTCCACCTCCAATGGATCCCCCGCCTCAAGGCTGGTGCAGAAAATCAGGTCCAGGGTATGCCTTGCCTTCTGATGACCACTTGAGACAGGTTCATGGTTGCCATGGTGGCTATGAACTCACATTCCCCACTCCGAGACTGGCGTCAGCATGTATATTGAAGACCACCAAGACCAACGTCTTTGGGGACTGCAATACCACCTCTGACACCAGTTCCGCTAGAGCATGCAGGGATGCCTCCATACAGGTAGGTGCATGGTATACCAGCATGCACCTACCCAGTCTGTCACCTGACAAATTAATCACAAGATGGAGAATTTCAATGTCTGACATCACAGTCACTGGATACCTCCTAACAGACCATGAATCCCTAAAAGCAATGGTTTACCTGCCCCCACCCCTTCAGCTGTGGATGATACTTCTCAGAACACCCACGAGTTCAGCCAAAATAGACCCTGACTCAGTGTCCAGCCAGGTCTCCGTGATACACACGTGGTTGGCTGCATAGTCCAGGATTAATTCCCAGTCTGTCATTGATTTATTAGCAACTGACCTCCACAGGGACCATAATTTCCCGACCCCATCATGACCCCATCCTGGCAGAACATCCAGGTCTTGCATTCTTGTCAGAAGGAGGGGCAGTCCAGGGCCATCCGAGCCTCCACCAGAAGGGAGTTCTACAGCCTAGGTGCGACCACTAACACCATTTCCATAGTTGCCCCCCGGGCTACTCAGAGGTCTTCAAGAAAGGCGTTCCCGGTGAACCAAAGGGGCCAATCTAGAGCTAGTGAGGGTGAGGCGGTCTGAAGATAGGTGGGGCCCAGGCCATATAGGGCTTTATAGGTAAGCACCAACACTTTGAATTGGGCCCACGAGGCTATCAGCTTCCAGGGCAGACCTTGGAGCTTTGTTGTAATGTGCTCACGATGATCCTTCCTCATTAGGAGGCAGGCTGCCGCATTCTACACCACCTGCAGTCTTGAGGTGAAGAAAGCATGGATGATAGTGACCAGGTCAGAGTCCAAAACATACAGCCCAAGTTGTTGCTCCAGATGTAGCTGATGAAACGCATTCCTTGCCAAAGCCCCAATGTGAATATCCAGTAAAGGTGTGCACCAAGGAATCCAATTTTAGAAGCAGCTGAATTATTTAATTTTGCAAAAATCTTCATATACATTCTTAAGTGTATCATCTTTTCCTCACATATAATGTAGATGAAACTTGGCAACTTTGGATATTTTCAGATGTTATGAGACCACGCTCAACCACAGTCAATACCTTGTGATGTGGAATAGCCTCGTAACATCTGTTGGGGAATCGGAAGTTCCCCCCCAGATGTTTACCACAGTCAATCACAACGGGGAATCAAATTCACCACACGATCGGCGGGACCGGCGGGGCCGGTGTTGATCACGTGGTGAATGTGATTTTCCAGCACGATGAAGGCAATCAACCCGTTTAGACAGCAACCACAGCCCGGAATCCGTAGCGGGATTCCCAGCCGTAGTCAATTTGGGCGGGCGCTGCGGCCGCATTGGCTGCGGTGCCTGCCCATCTCCACAGGGGCAGGCGGTGGTGGAGCGTGGGGGGGGTGAGGCTGTGCTGCTGCACATTCCACTGCATGGCCCCTCCCCCTCCCTAATTCCCCACCGGGATCAGCCAGCATGTCTGTTGGACGTGCCGGAGTGATCCCCGCAGTGATTCTGTGACAGGGCGAAGGCTGCCCCATCACATCTGAAATCACCCTTTATACCCCTTCCTATATTTACTATCTCTGCCAGCTTTCAGAAGCATTGGATAAAGGGTCCTGGGTTGCATAAGAAATTTACTTATAAATGTATGTCTGACTGTAACAACTTTGTAGTACAACAAAGATGAAATTTGGCAGGTCTGTATATCACACTTTCCCAATCATCTCTGCCAAATATCAGAAAGATGTGATAAAGGGTCCCCATTTTATATGCCTGCACAGTATATGCAGAGAAGGAGCCGACGTCAGGGATTCTCTTGGGTGTCATAGTGATATAAGATCGGTTTGTGATGCCAATTGGCCAGCAGAAATGTCAACCAAATATCCTCATTCTATGCTGTGACCATCCCAAGATCTCTCCCCCACTTGTTACTGGGAAGTCAGAAGCATCTGTTTAGGAAAGACCCAATAGAGATTCTCTTATGTCCTCTGTCACAGTGCTGCAGGATGTTTGTGATATAATTGGCCAGCCTGGATGTGTAAACTATGTCTCCTGATTGCTTGGATTCTATCCCCAAAGTCCCAGTTATGTCCCTTCTATGCCCACCTGAGGACCGCCCCCTATGCCCACCTCGAAGCCACTACCAATTGGTCCTGTAAAGCTAGAAGCATGGAGTAATGTGTTTGGCCAGTGAATGTGTATGTGTCTTTTGGGTTGCTCCACATACTCTCTCCTACAGTGTGTCTCCCCCTGCCATGCAGGGTGCCTGCCTCTGACTGACACTGAATGTGTTGCTATTTATCTGAATAATGGTCTTCACAGGGAAAACATCAATTGCTTATAAAATTGAGTCCCTTTATCACATTGTCCTTTAGTTTGTCCAAGATGACAGGAAAGGTATGTGATACATTCTTGCCAAATATATTGTATACAGGATGGAATATAAACATGTTACAGCTGGAAATGTATTTTCAATTTAATGTCTTATACCATCAGTACCCTTTATGAAATCTTTCTGAAATCTTTCAGGACTGTTAAGCTTTTGGATGGACATAATATTCACAGGTTTCATGCAAATTGAATGCAAGATACATAAGTTGTAGGTGTGAATGTGTATGAAACATTTCTTAAAATCACTTGATTCCAAAATCGGTTCCCTTTATCTAATTGTTTTGTCATTTGGTATAAGTGGGGGTGCATGCTTTCCAAGTTTCATCAGCATTGAATAAGAAACGGAAAAGTTATAGCTGGAAAAACATTTTTCAGATTTGTCCATTTATTTTAAAAACTAAATGTCATTTTTGTTTCTATTTTTGTTATTATTATTTGTCATTTTCATTATTTCAATAACAATAATTAAAATGACAATTTACATTATCATTATTGCAATAACAAAAATGACACGCACACCCCTAAGTCACCTCAATTTCTTTGGGATTCACTCTCAGGTGGCTCACCCTCATCCAGTCCCCCACAGCCACTAAACACCAAGTAAGAAATGAGACTGTAAGGTCTAGGTCAGATGTAAAGGAGAGGTAGAGTTAGGTGTCATCAGAATATTGATGACACTGAACCCCAAAGCCTCACAACCTTGTCCAGCAGCTGCATATACATGTAGAACAGGAGAGGGGACAAGATGAAACCTTGCGGGACCACACGAGAGATGTCAGGGAAATGAAGTACAATTCCCGATCATCATCTGCTGAGTTCTCCATGCCAGGAAGGAACAAAACCATTCAAAACATATCCTGCCCACCCCGGTTTGGTCCTGCAGATGAGTCACCAACATCTCATGGTCAATGGTGTCAAAAGAAGCCAACAGATCTAACAGAATCAGCAGGGTCGACTGATCTTGGTCCAATTTCCAGTGGAGGTTGTTGACCAAAACCACAAGTGTGGTCTCAGTGCCATAACCAGGATGAAAGCCAGACTGCGAGGGATGTAGAAAACTGATGCGGTCTAGAGTCCCCTGCAGCTTCCAAGCCACTACTCATTCAATAACCACCCCATAAAAGGGAAGGTTAGAGACTGGCCAATAGTTGGCAAGGGAGTCAATGTCAAGTGATGGTTTCTTGAGCAGAGGTCGCACCACCACCTCTTTGAGGTAACTCGGCACTCTGCCCTTTCAAAAGGAGGCACTGATCACCCACTCCAGCAATGACCCCAGTGTCTCCCGGCTGGCCTTAACCAGCCAGGATGGTGATGAGTGTAGTTCACAATAGGTGGCTCTGACTGCCCCAAGAACATCCTCTGCATCAGTGGGCAACACCCACTGAAACTGATCCCATGAAACCAGCTAAGACAGGGCTTCTATAACCTTTGGTTCTCCTATTGTAATAAGTGTGGCATCAAAGTCATGGCGAATATGAGCAATTTTTTCTGCAAAGTAGTCAACATGTCACAACGGGTGCCAGAAAATTCCAGTTCCAGGTGGAGGGAGGCCAGACTAACCAGCCCCCTCACCACCTAGAAAAACTCCGCTGGACCAGATGAGACTTCACAGATGCTATAAGGGCAGCAAAGAACCCCTTCTTTGCTGCCTGCAGAGCCACAGCATAGGCTCATAAACTAGCTCTATGTTGCAATCTGTCGTCTTCAGTATGCAAATGACGCCACCTTCACTCCAACTGCCGCACTTCCCACTTCAGTTGCCTCAGGTCCTCCATAAACCAGGGAGGCCTGTGGCACTGATGCTTAGGGAGCAGACATTTGGGAGCCATCAGGTCAATGGCCTCAGTCGGCAAGGTGTTCCAAAAAGCAACGAGATCATCTAGCAAGCGGGTGTCAAGATCAGAGGGTAACTCCCCAAAAGCATTCTGTAACCTCTCTGGTTCCATTAGTCACTGGGGGTGAACCATCCAAACTGGTTCCGTACCTCTCCAGGGGCACACATGCTCCAGGAGACCGGCCCACAGGAGGTAATGATCCGTCCATGACAAGGGTTCCGCTGACACCTCCCCTACCAATGGATCCTCTGCCTCAAGACCAGTGCAGAAAATCAGGTCCAGGGTATGCCCTCCACCATGCACCAGGCCGATGACTACTTGGGAAAGGCCCATGGTTGCCATGGCGGCCATTAACTCACACTCTGCCCTATCAAGACTGGCATTGGCATGAATATTGAAGTCCCCCAAGACCAAGGTCTTTGGGGACTGCAGTATCACCTCTGACAGCAGCTCTGCTAGAGTGTGATGGGATGCCACCGTACAGGTAGGTGAATGGTATACTAGCAGCACCTCCAATCTGTCTCCCGCCAATCTGTCTTCTGCCAGGCATTTGGCAAAGGGGACGGGTAGCTGGTGGAGGGGTGTTTTGTTTTGTTTTGTTTTGTTTTGTTTTTGTTTTGTTATGGGGGGTTGGTGGGTTTAGTTAGACCTCCTTTTATGTTCAATGTTAACTATTTATTTTGTTTTATATTTTTTATATTAAGTGCATTTTTATCTGTTGTATGCTACCCCGAGCTGCCATTTGGCAAGAGCGGGGAGAGGGGGGTTTATAAATAAAATAAAATAAAATAAAAAAATATGGAGGCCCTCAATACTTGACATAATCTGCACTGAATACTCCTAATGGAGCATGAATCCCTAAAAATAATGGCCACACACACACACCTTCCCTCTGGTTGTGGCTGATGCTGTGCGGAGTACTCAGCTGGAACAAGGTCAGCTAAAACAAGCCCAGACTCAGTGTCCATTAGGGGTGGGACCCCGGGCCCATTACCGGTTGCCGGATTTACCGGTTACCGGTTTCACGAAAACCGGATTCCCGGATTAAATCCGGTATACCGGTACCGGATTTATTGCATTGGTTTCAATGGGGCGCTGTGTCCCCATTGAAACCAATGCAATAAATTAAAATAAATTCCCTCCCCCTCCCAGGCTGC
>QEPC01006515.1:337184-357879 GCA_003113815.1 Sphenodon punctatus | reverse complement strand
AAAAAACCGGCACACTGAAATCCGGTACCGGGGGCCGGATTACCGGGCCGAATCCGATAATGCCGGTACGCCCGATACCGGCATTATCGGATACCGGTAGATCCGGAATTCCCATCCCTAGTGTCCACTGTCCAGTCAGGTCTCCGTAATGCACACAAGGTCGACTGCATGGTCCAGAATCAACTCCTGGACAGTTGTAGACTTATCAACAACCAACCTCACATTCAACAGCAACAGTTTCAGACCAGGGGCCCTCTGATCATGATCCACCTCACTGTCTACCTGGGGGTTAGTGAGAGGAACAGGCACTAAACATCTGTCCCATCTCACTGATCATATACATCCCCCATAGGGACCATAATTCCCCCGCTCGGACAGAGAGGGAGAGCCCCACCCCCCCCAACCCTCTCATAGCCCCTACTCTTACCATGCGGCAGGTGTGTGTGTGTGTGTACTTATTATACAGGTATAATTACAGTTACTTATTGGCTTCAACCCTCAGAAAATTATACCTGTGTCTAGACATTATTAGTCTGAGCATGTCATCAGCTAAGCACATTCCCCACCCAGGCAGGATGAAAAAGGCAGAATATAGCTGGTATTCCCAGCTCAGTACTTTTCTGTTGGGTCCAGAAATTTCAAACCCACAAGGGTTAATAGGATTTAGCCCCACCCACCGTGACTGTTCTGCTTTCAGTGTGATTTCTTATACCATTAAGTACTCACTGTCTAATCAATTCATATTAATGTAATAAGTCATACATAATCATAAATGTAATAAATAAATAAATAAATAAATAAATATTTATTGATTACACATTGAGATACTAATGTAATCTATTCCAGTAATAGTGACAGCACTTTGTACACAATTTACAGCAAATGAAAATAGAAATTCAGCAGGTCAGCTTAATTTTTACTCTTAATAATTATTATTTATTTTTAAATAAATAGGATAATGCATCATTGAAATTTGACGAGGCCACATTTCCTCCTCCTCCTCCTCCTGATTATGACTATGATTATGATTATGATTTATTATTATATTTAAAGGAAGAGCCTCCTGAACTCCCATGCATGCTGTGTGTAACAGGTGTGCAATTATTTACTCCAGATGCCTTAGGGCTGAAATTCAATCTCAAGTTTTTATCAGTTATTGTCAAGAATCATGGTTCTTGACTCATTTTAAGTGAGAAACGAAGATAATAAAGAAAAATGCCAATTCTCGACCTTTCTGGTTGAGATTTTTTCTCAAAATACCATTGCCATTTGCCATTTACTGTAATTTACTATTTACCATATACCAATTTACCATGTACTGCTTACCATGTGCCACGTTGATTCCATGAATGTGCATGCGCAAAGTGGCATAGCATTTGTGCATGCTCATTAAAGGGATGAAGGCAGAAAACGGTAAGTATTACATGGTAAATCATTATATGGTAAATGGTAAATTGCAGTAAATGATAAATGGTAACAATAAAACAATAAACCCTATTTCGAGAAAAAAATCTTGACTGAAATCTCAGTCTGTTATTGAGCTTGTACTGAGATCTCAGCAACAAGTCAATACACATGAGAGAAAAATTGCTTCTTATTTCTGCCCTATTTGTTGCTCCAGTTTGCATACACTCCACTAGTGGGTTAAAGACTGCCAGTGTATGAAAAAGAACAGGTATTTTGAATAGGTGAGTCAACTGCAAACTTGCAGACCTGTGACAACTGCAAGATTAACCTGTGCATCAAGTACAGCTGGTGCGGTACTGCCTTCATCTGTGAGATCCAGATAAAGCAGCACTTCAGCAAAGTACAGTCAAAAGAGCAGTACTTCTGGAAGACTAAAATGTCTTTGAGGTATTTGGCAACATGATGATGGGAATCCGAACTTCAGTTGGGAATCTGGGCAAGTACAACCAAACATTTTGTACAGAGCTGAAACAGGTACCCAGAGATGATGCCCACTTTGGGGGTATTATTTAGGGATGTATGAACACGGTTCGGAAGTTCAGTGTTCGCACCAAACTCAGTCTGTTCGGATGACCGAACCCGAACCCGAACTGAACGAACTCGAACGCAATCCAAACTCTAAAACAACCAAACAGTTCGGCCGCGTTCGGAGAGAGTTCGGATTAATTTGGGCGGGAGAAACAAGACCCCTGACAGACACAGGCAGGCACAGGGAGGGTGGATCAGCTGAGGAGCAGACTTCCAGGCACCAGGGGTGGAGAGGCTTGGAGTAGCAGCCAGTCTACCCAATCACCATCCCTTTTCGCCTCAGACCACTGGCTTCGCAGTCTGCGATTGGCCACGGGCTAGGTTCTACAGAGTCAATGGGACTTCCGGTGAGGCAGGCGCAGCAAGAAACAAAACTAATTGCCTCACCCCTTCCCAGCACCTTCTGAGATTGTCACTGTTCTTGAACAACAGGCATTACAGAAGGCTCCCTCTCCCAGCAGTTTTGTTCTCCTCAATCCATTGCAATCCTCCTCCTATTTCACACATCCAACGCATCTACCTCCATATTATCATTTATTTAGCTTAGATTAGACAGATTTAGGTGTTATTTTTTGTTTTTACCCCTCCCTGTGTTCCCTGTGTTCAATCTTCCCTCCTCCCTCCCCCCTCCAGTGAATTCTTTCCCTCTCCCTCTTATTCTATTCCTAATTATTCCCTTCCCCTGTTTTAAGTTTTGGATTTATTTAGAATAGGATTATTATTAGATTGATTTTCATTTCAGATTTGTACCCCTAACTGTGTTCTTTGTGTTTCCCCCTGTGTAATATTGTATATATATATAGATAGTTATTAGATAGATAGTTACTAGATAGATATACATAGTAGTTAGCTTAGTTACAGAGATAGATAGAGATACAATGTGTTTGTCGGACAAGGCCTTTGTAGTTAATTATTAGGATATTCTATTTAGTTCAATAGGTTTTAGAATCATTAATAGCAGTTAGATTTAGTGTGTGTGTATATATATATATATATATATATATATATATATGAAAATATTAGATTAAAAAATTTAAACAAATGTTTTTATAAAATATTTGTGCATTCTTTTGGTGGGAGAAATGGAGAAGGGAGGTAGGAGAGGGCAAGGCCGGTCTGCTGCCCACAAGCCAGGCAATGAGGCACGTGGCAGAGCTGGAGGGGCCGTGTCAGCAGAGTGCCAGCAGGCAGAAGCAGCAGCCCATCACCATGCCCCAAGCTGCGCAGGTCTGATTGTGGGTTTCCTCTCCCAGCACCAGTGGCACTAGGGGCCAGGGGGTTAGGCGTTGCCTCCTGGCAGCATCCTCCACTGCCACGCAGAGCACTGCATTGTCTGCATTGCAGACGGCTGAGGCTGTCTCATCTGTGGCTGCAGGTGCTTGGGACTCTGTGCCTGAAGCACCATTGTCCCCCGACTCCCCCATAATTATAGAGGCAATCCCCCAAAGCAGTCCAGGGCTGATGGATCTCACCCCGACTGCTAGAGGCAGGGCCCGANGTCCAGTAGCCTCCGTCACTCTGTTTGGGGATGGGGACAGCGATGCAGAGATTTCTGTGGAGGAGGTCTCTGTATCTGGTGCTGCTGAAGTGATGGCTGTCCCTCAACGAGCTGTGTCGCCAGTGACACCATGACCTGCCCCTCCCAGGAGTGTGTCACCTGGTGCAGGCCAGAAGGCAGGAGGGGCTAAAAAATCATGGGTCTGGGAGCATTTTAAGGTGCAGGTAGATGATCCATGGGAGGTGCAGTGCACTTTGTGCAATAAGGTGGTGAAGCGTGGGAAGGTGCTCACCAACCTGTGGACAACCGCCATGTTGAGGCACCTGAAATAATGCCACAGTGTTGTACTACTAAGCGAGGAGGCAGGGTAAGTGGATAGTAGCGGGTTCCCAACCCAAGCAGCTAGTCATCCGCCTCCTTCATCGGGCAACCATCCTGTTCCAGCGGCTGTGTCTAGCAGCAGAAGCAGTATCACTGCTAGGGGGGGAGCAGCAGAAGCAGCAGCAGAAGAAGCAGCCTTGGCAGCAGCCTCAGCCCACAATGGAGGAGCTTGAATGGGGGCAGCTGCCAACACCATCAGCAACTGGAGGTGGCGTGGCTTTCAAGAGAAAGCCACGCACCTGTTGGGTGAGATGATTGCCCTTCTCCATTGTCAGGGACACTGGGTTTAAATGGCTGATGGGGTTCCTAGCCCCAAAGTTTAAGATGCCATCCCGCACCACCCTGAGTCATACGGTGGTGCCAGCCCTGTACGGAGCTTTGGAGAAGCGGGTGAAGGAGCAGCTGGCAGGGGCTGGGGGTGCTACTCTCCATTTCACCACTGACCTGTGGTCCAGCCAGAATGCCCAGCACGTGTACCTGGCAGTGACAGCGCACTGGTGGCAGGACCCAGAGTCAGCATTTGACAGTGGCATGAGGGGTTCTGAAGCAGGGTATAAGTGGGTCCTGCTTCCCGCGGAAGTCATGGACTGCCCCCACAATGCCAGGAACATAGTGGCAGCCCTTAACGCTCTGGTGGAGGAGTGGTCACGCCAGGTGCACTATTCACCCTGGGGTGTGTGGTGACCGATAATGCAGCCAATATACTCAAGGCAGTCTGTGATGGGTAATTCACAAGCATCCCTTTCACTGCACACACCCTCCACCTGGTGGTCAAGGACGCTCTGGGATTGGGGGATAAGAGGATTGGGGAAGGCACCCTTAGATCCCTGATCCAGCGGGGGAGGGAGCTGCCTGGGTTCTTTAATCGCAGCGTGAACGGCAGCAAACTCCTAAGGGCCAAGCACGCAGAGCAGGGCCGCCCAGTGCACCAGCTGGTGCAGGATGTCTCCACCAGGTTGAATTACACCTTCCTGATGCTTGAGCGGCTTGTGAGAAGAAAGCCGCCTTGCATCAGGTGCAATTGGACACAGACAGCAGGGCTCCTCCAGGCTTCAATGGGGCAGAATGGGAGACACTCGTTCTGTGACCGTTCCTGGTCTTCGTTCTGTGACCGTTCCTGGAAGTGACAGAGACCATCAACTCCTCCATGGCCACAATCATCCAGGTAACCCCTCTGGTCCACAGTCTCCACCAGAGTCTTGAGGAGATTCTGCAGGGGCAGGATTGCGGCCCTCGGGGCAAGACGCTGGGGGCTGAGGCGGTTGGGCTGGTGCAGAAGCTCAAGACAGGCCTGAAGGTGAGGTTTGATGAGCTCCTGCTGTGGGGGGAATATGTTTCGGGAACAATGGTGGGCCCCAGGGTTAAGGGAAGCGTGGCATGCAAGTCATCCCTCTATGGCCTCTGGAAGGATGATCTTGTGGGGAGGGTCCAGAAGTTGGAGTGGGCTCTTGAGCGTGCACGGCAGCAGCAGCAGAAGGATGCCCCTGGGGATGGTGGTAGTGGGAGAAGTCACCCTTTTCAGTCAGCGGGGTCTATCCCTGCCTCCAAGCCTAGTGGTAGAAGCAGCAGCAGCAAGATCAGCAGCAGACGTAGCCCCCCACTGCCAGCAGCTCCTCCTCTGCGCAGCCCACTCTGGGGGGCATGGGGCCCAGCACAAAAGGGCAGAGAGCATGGCTGAGGGCAGTGGGGGCGGTGGTGCCCAGGGACAGCAACAAGAAGGAGTACCATGGTACCTCAGCAGCAGTCGAGACCTACCTGGATGAGGAGCCATGCATCGATCCCAGAAGCAATCCCTTGGCCTACTGGACCGGAAAGACTGACATGTGGCCGGCCCTGTCCAAAGTGGCCACGGGATTATTGTCCTGCCCACCAACCATTGTCCCCAGCCAGCAGGTGTTCTCTGTGGTGGGGACATTTGGTCCCTGCACCGCCTGAGACTGGTGGCCACGTTGGTGGAGCAGTTGTTGTTCCTAAAGGTGAACCTTCCACTGCTGGTATTCCCTGAGCTGCCCCTGGACAAGGAGTGTTGGTGCACTGGCACACACCATCCCATGCCAGGGGCAGTCAGGACGGGGCTCCTCCTCCTCAATCTTGGCTAGAGCTACTGCTCCTATGCTGCTGAGGTGCTGTCCCTCCCTACCAATGTCTGGCACTCGCCCTGCCCCCCCGCCTCTCTCTCTCTCATACTAGATGGCCTCGGTCACCTTATCTCACTGACCTCATGAGCCAGGGTGGCTTTGGGAAACAAACGGTAAGCCTCCCAGCCGGCCTATGACTACAAGATCTCAGCCCGCCTATGTGATGCTGACTGGCTCTCGCTCTCTCGTGCTGCACAGTCTTCGGTAGCCTATGTGAGTGCCATGCTGCCAATGTCCTTGTCTGCCTACCCTATTGCCTCACATGTCACGCTGCCAATCTGCCCGCCCACCCAGGTTGCAAAGCTCGAACCCTGCCTCAGTCTGCCTGACTGCCGCTCATACCATGCCACCTGACTGCCTGCCCAGGCAACCAATGTCTGCTGCTGCTAGTGCCAATGGCCCTGAGGCCTATATGCTGTCTGTGTAAATGGTTCTGTACCCTGGCAACCCACTGTCTGCTGGTGCCAATGGCCGCCAGGCCAAGCCTATATGCTGTCTGTGCCAGGGTTCTTTACCCTGGCAAACCATGTCTGCTGCTACTGCCAATGCCACCCATGCTGTCTGTGCCACAGGTTCTGGGGCCTGTCATTCCTCACACAGAGGGATGTCATTCCACTGCATCAAGAAGCAGCAACTCCAGTCCCAGGACCCACCTTCAGGGTTCTGCGGCCAAGTTACAGGCAGGGAGAACTATGGTCAATATCCAGAAGCTTCTACTTGAGCCCCAGGACCCACCATCATGGGTCTGGGGCCATCATTACTCACACAGAGAGTCAATTTTCCAAAGCATCAAGAAACAGCCACTCCAGCCCAAGGACCCACCTCCAGGGTTCTGTGCCAACATTACTGTCAGGGAGGGCAGTGGCCAATATCTAGAAGCTGCCACTCCATCCCCAGGACCCAATGACATGAGTCTGGGGCCCTCATTCCTCACACAGAGAGCAACTCCAGCCCCAGGACCTGACACCAGGGTTCTGAGCCCAAGTTACAGGCAGGAAGGGCTGTGGCCAATATCTATAAACTGCCACCTTAGCCCCAGGACCCATTGTCATTGGTCTGGGGCCATCATTCCTTGCACGGAGGTGATGTCTTTCCACCACATCAAGAAACAACCACTCCAGCCCTAGGACCCACCGCCATGGTTCTGGGGCCATCATTCTTCAGACGGAGGTGATGTCATTCCACCACATCAAAAAACAGCCATTCCCAGGACCCACCATCAGGGTTCTATTTATTTATTTATTTGTATTTATTTATTTATTTTAAATAAAACAATCTGGTTTCCCTCTTAGGAGCTTTGTCTGAGGTTTTCAGTGCAGTCTTCTAGGGCCAAGTTACAGGCTGGGACAGCTGTGGCCAATACCTAGAAGCTGTCACGCTAGCCCCAGAAGCCACCATCATGGGTCTGGGGTCATCATTCCTTGCACAGGGTACTGTCATTCCACCACATCAAGAAACAGTCACTCCAGCCCCAGGACCTGCCACCAGGGTTCTGGGGCCAATTTACCAGCAGGGAGGGCTGTGGTCAATATCCAGAAGCTGCCACTCTAGCCCCAGGACCCACCATCATGGGTCTGGGGCCATCATTCCTCGCATGGAGGTAATGTCTTTCCACAGCATCAAGAAGCAGCCACTCCATCCCCAGGACCTGCCATCAGGGTTCTGTGGCTAAGTTACCGGCAGGGAGGGCAGTGGCCAATATGAAGATGCTGCCACTCTAGCCCTAGGACCCACCGTCATGGGTCTGGGGTCATCATTCCTTGCACAGAGGCAATGTCTTTCCACAGCATCAAGAAACAGCCACACCAGCACCAGGACCCACCTTCAGGGTTCTGGGGCCAAGTTACCAGCAGGGAGGGCTGTGGCCAATATCTAGAAGCTGCCACTCCAGTCCCACAACCCACCCTCAGGGTTCTTGTGCCCTGTCATTCCGCTCATGGGGCGCTGTCATTCTACCTTTTCTTTACATAACCTGCTGTTCATGGAGAGAGAGAGAGAGAGAGAGAGAGAGAGAGAGTCTCCCCACTGCTAGACAGACACGATCCCACCCATGCTGTCACCTGCACAATATGGCCAGAGAGAGAGAGACAGAGGTTCCCAGCTAGGATGAGAGAGATGGGGGTTGGCGGGGGAGAGGTAGGTGTAACCAGCTACCCTGGCTGCCACCTGCCAGATCCAGGAAGAACTCCCATCTGTGCTAATGTGCCCAATGCCCATTGCCCACATCCAGAATGCAGCAAACCTACCATAATGAGATGGAATATAACACAACGTATTATATGTGCCTGCCTGCCTGCCTGCCTATCTGTGTGCTTTCCTGTACCTGCTGTTACCACCTAGCGCATGATTGAATGAAGTGTGCCCAATAGGCTTTAGACTGTCATTCCACTATCCCTGAATCAGTCATGCCCACCCATCCCAGGGACCATCAAATAGATTCTGGGACCATCATTCCAGTCACTGGGGGCTGCATTCCATTCCACTGCATCCAGAAGCCATGTGCCTGCACACCAGCCTGACACCCCTCCTCCCCACCCCAAAAAGCCTACTCCTCCGCATCCACCCATGGATGCCCACTGAAGCTGCTGATAAAAGCCCCTCTGACCACCAGCAACCGCTGCCTGCTACCCGCTGCCAAGGAGCCTGTCTCTCTTTCTCTCTGTCACACCCACCCATACAAACATAAGTCATGCATCTCCTGGAGGGCTGTATGCAAGTTGAGACCCTGATGCTGGCACAGCACATCTTTGGGTTAATAACTACGCCACATGGAGTGGCAAGTGCTGCTGGTAGGGATCAACAAGCTGTATGAGATTCTGCCACCTGCCAGCCAGAACTTCAGCACATAGGGATAAAAGATTGGACAAGTCAAACGAAGCTCGTAACAAGAAATACAACAACTTTTATTAAAACTATTTTAATAACAACAACAAAACAACAACATTCTGAAACCAAAAGCAAACATTCAAAGGAAACTTAAAAATTAAACTATGAGTCTCTGGGCCTGTCCCTCGGGACTTGGGGGAAAGGCAACAGCTGTTGGGGCACAGCACAGGGCTGAGGGCCAGCCACCCAGGACTCTTCCAGCTCATAGCCATGGGAGACAGCAAACTCCACGGTCCTGATGCTACCTGTAGAGTGCCTGGTGGTACATTTCCAGGCTGAGACATACTGGCCCTATGCTTCCACTTTCTTCCTCTCCACCTGGACCACCTGGAACTGCTCCACCAAGCGGTTCTCCATGGTGACTGCTGTCACCTGCAGGCTGGCCACGAACTTCCGGGTGGGCCTATTCAACTCGAACCGAAAGATCTTGGCCTCAGCATTCTCCCAGGGCCCGGGGGTCTCCACATTGGGGCTCGGGGGGGGGGAGGGCTTACATGGTGTCATTTTTGGGTTGCCTTCCCCCCTTCTTCTAGCACTGGGGCTGATGCTCCACAGCCACACCAGAGTCCTCCACCTGCCACCTCACTCTCAGGCCACGCCGCTTTTCGATGTGGGCGATAAGCCCCAATGTGTTCCCCTCCCTCTGAAGTTGGAATATTTTCTGGCAGAACTAAAAAGAACATAAAAAGATAGAAACATTAGAAGTGCCATACTGTGTCAGACCAATGGGCTGTCAAGCCCTGCCTGTATTCTGTCTCCACAAGTGGGTGGACTGGGTGACCAATTTCTCTCTGCAGGGAACTTCCATTCCTAACAAGTCATAGGGCAATTCATTCTCAGTTGTTCCAGTCCCCGTGCCTTACCTTACATGTGGCGACTACGTCGTCCTTGTCATAAAACCTCCAGACTTCTGACCTTGACCGCCGAATGTCTGGGGGTGTCACTGGCGACCTCGGCCTAGGGGTCCTCCTTGGCCTGGCAGTGGCACCAGTGCTGGGGCCAGCATCCAATTCCTCTCTGAAATGGGAACGCATTAAGAACACCAAAGTAATATCATGCATTTATGATGATGCCTCTAGTCCTCCCTCCTTGGGGGTGCTAGGGATTGCAACTAGGAAGGCCCTGGCTGGCACGTGGAAATCCTACCCTCCCTGGGGTGTTTCAGATGGCAATGGAGAGACTCTGGCTGGCACGTGCAAATCCTGCCCTCTCTGGGGTGCTAGGGGATGCTAGGGATTGCAACTAGAAAGGCCCTGGCTGGCATGTGCAAATCCTGCCCTCCTTGGGGTTCTAGTAGCGATGGCAATGGGAGATGTGACCCTGGCTGGCACGTGCAAATCCTGTCCTTCTTTGGGTGCTGCGGAGGGATGAGACCCTTGCTGGCACGTGAAAACCCTGCCCTCCTTGGGGTGCTAGGGATTGCAACTAGTAGAAAGGCCCTGGCTGGCACGTGCAAACCCTGCCATCCTTGGGGTGCTAGGGGAATGGCAGCGGGAAATGTGACCCTGTCTGGAAAGACTCTGCCCTTATTTGGGGGTGCGTAGTGAATGGGATGGTAACTGGAGAGTGGAGACCCTTGCTACCCTGGCACAAGTTTGGGTGGGGGTACTGCCTGTGCCAGAGCCCCCCAAACTACAGTACCCTCTCTCTCTGTGGCAGACATCTGCTGCCACCTGCTGATGCCAACTGTTTGTGCCTGACTGATGCCCACCACCCACGCGCCCACCCGCACGCCAGTGAGCTCTCTCCAACTGATAGAGCCTTTCTTGTCCTCAAAGTAAAAAAAAGTTTACAAACCTGGAAGCACTTCCTGAGCCCACCGCTTGCTCCTCATCTGGGGAGGCAGGCACCAGCACCGGAGATCTAGGGGCAGTGACCTCCTCCTCTTCCTCCTCTTCCTCCTCCTCCTTAAGTGGAAAGTTAGCCCCCAGCCGGGGAATCAGCACTGCATCTTTTTTAAAAAAAAATAAAAAAATTTAAAATCACGCAGCCAAAAACACAGTCACCCACCCACCACACACCAACACTCACCAACCAGCCAAACAACACAGTCAAACCCAACCCAAACAGCCAAAACACACAAAACGAACAGCCACCCAAACACACACTCTGTCAACATGCAGCTCCTCACGCACTAGAATTTCTGGTTTCCAGCATGATCACAGGCTCTTGCGATACTTTTTCCGAATGGCCGAACCAAACCCAAACTTGATCGACCGAACGGCCAAACCCGAACTCGGCGAATGACCCCAATACCCAAACCAACCACCCAAACCAAACGCTCAAACCGAACGCAACCGAACCAAACAGCCAAACCCGAACCGCGATCTGTTCGCCCATCCTTATACATAAGCATAGACATGGGCCGAACACAAATAAATGGGGGATGCCCTTCTGGTCCATCAAGCTTGGGGACGATATCGTTGACAAATAGGTTAAAAAGCAACTGGGCCAAAATGTACCCTTGCTTTACCTCGTTTGCCACTGGGGCTTGTCCTGATGTAGCTGTTGACCAATTTAATCTAACCCTAAGGGCAGTGTCAGAGTACAGCAGTCGAATAAGGTACAATGGTTGGGGATCTATATTAAAGTCCCTAGGTTTTTGTCACAGAATGGTCCTATCAATGCTGATGAAGTCAGCTTTTAGATCTACAAATAGGGCATATTGAACATTTTCTCAGATGGACATATTTGTCAATAATATGCTCCAAAATGAAACATTGGTCTAATGTAGACCTAGCAGCTCTAAACCCAGCCTGCTCCTCAGCAAGGAGAAATTTTTCCTCAACTCAACTTTCCAATCTGCCTAACAGAAACCTTGCAAAGACTTTGGCTGGATTCAGACGTGCTTTTAAATCGCACAGCCGTGCCGGCAGCATCGTGCGATTTAAAGCACCTCCCACTTCCAGGTTGGTCTGAATGCAGTGAGCACGCACGTTTCAGCCTAACCCGAACGGTTGGAGTGCAGTTTGAAAAGCCGCACTCCAACAGGTCGGGTTAGGCGGAAATGTTGCATTTAGACCAACCCGGAAGTGCGCGGTGCTTTAAATAGCACGCTGCCGTGGCGGCGACTGTGCGATTTAAACGCACGTCTGACTGCGCCCTTTGGCCATGACATCAATCAGGCTTATAGGCCTGTAGTTAGTTGGATCTGCTTTGTCCCCTTTTTTAAAGATAGGAACAATAGCACTCATGTTCCATCCTGCTGGTATGACTCCCTGCTGAATTATAAGATTAAATAGATGAGCAAGCACTGGGGCCCACCAGTGCCTATGGACCCGCAAAAAGTCGGCTGTTATCCCATCCTCCCCAGGTGCTTTGTTCAAAGATAGGAATCCAAGCAGCTGCTCTACTTCCTCAGCAGTTGCCAGGATCCAGGGCAACTGGGAGGAGGAATCAGGGAGGCTGGCTGAACTTTGCGGTATTTATCATAAATAGTGGCAAAGTATTCTTGCCATGAGGGGCTATCAATCGGAGAGTCCAAACAGAGTAGACTCCTTCCAAGGCCTCCACTTGCTAGGGCCCAAAAGGTCATGAAATCTTTGCAACTGATAACCTTCTCCATCTTCCCCCATAGCTCCGTCTTATATTAAGATTGCTTACTCCGAAGCATAGCCCTGTATCGTGCTCGGAGAATAACAAACTTGGCTCTATGCCCAGGTAACACCTTGGCATGCCTTGCCGCTTGCCTGGTTTGGGCCGTCATTACCTTCCCTTCCCCATCAAACCAAGGCATACTGGTCCCCAAAAAGTTAGATCTCCTTTTAGGAACCAAACTGGCACTAACATATCTTGTAAGATCCTGGAAAAGAATATAACTTGACCCTGGATCAGCTTGCATAAGATGGCATATTTTTTCTTCCAGAATAGGGGACGCAAAAAGGACAAGAGCCAGCCCAGCGGTTGAGTTTCCCCATTTGACAAGGGCAGACAAAGTGACTGCCGTGTCACCTGGGGAGTTCAAAGGCTACTCTGGGTGAAATACACCCTCTCCGAGCCCTAGTAAGGTCACCACAGGGAAGTGGTCACTTACGCCTTGGGGCAAGACAGCAAAATCAAGAATATAAGTGAAAATGCTATGATAGACTGCTATATGATCTATTACGCTCGCTCCCAAATGTGAGACAAATGTAAAATCACCATAACAGTCTGAATTAAAGCTTCCATTTAGTAGCCTTAAATTGTTTTTACATAAAAAGGATAGAAGTTGCAATCCACATGCATTTAATACTGAATCCTTGGAGGTTCTAGGAGGATAAAAATACACTTCCTCTGATTGGTCTAAACCCAGAGCTTCAACCCTTGCTTGGTCTGTGCTCCAAGTTTGTGCTTTGAAATCCCCCAGCAACATGAACTTGGAAATTTAACCTCCCAGCGTGGCCGTATTTGCTTGGTGAAGTACTAATATTCGCCTAAAGTATGAACCTCAGGCTCCAGTGGCGACATCTCAGATATGATACATTATAACATCTGGTGTTAATCTACAAAGAAAGGACTGTTGCTAGCTGAATTATTATATTTCTTGGGGTGATCTGATGGGAAAGTATATGGTGATTGTGTATTGAGGATATAATCTGAATTTATCTATTTGTTTTAAATTATTTTTATTGGTCTGTGTGTGATGGTCAAATAAACAAATTTTACTTACCTTTTGGGGCAGGAGTATGCTAGACTTTAAGTCCCCTGTTTACGTATAGGGTTAATTTAATGTATTTTGTATAATATGAATATATTTTTATTAGTGTTATTTCCGTTAAGAAATATAAGTGTGTATAAGAATTAGAAATATCTAATAGTCAATATACCAATTTATTTGCAGATATTTTATTTTTGGATGTATTTACTTGTGATGACCATGTGGCTAAAACAATAAACTATAGCAATAATAATAACCTCCCAGCATTGAATATTGTCCTCCAGTATTCGCCAAAAGTTATGCTGTGAGTAGAAGTCCAGCGAAGGAGGTAAATAGATATTGACAATAATTAAAGTAACTTGAGGGCCCTTTTTAACCATAATAGCCACCATATTAGTATTATTTCCCAGCTGCTTGGAGTCCAGCCCATGGGAAGTATTTATCAACACTGCAAGGCCACCGGATGGTCTCCTCCTGTTCCCTGAGCGAATCGCAGGGGCCACCCATGACTGGAAGCCAGGCACATCTGGCCCTTCGGGTCCCTAATCCACATCTCCTGTAAACAAAGAATGTCATAATACGCTAAAACCTTGACAATAGCATTCGCCCAGCTCGAATACCATCCATTGACACTTCAAGAAAGGGCAGACAGCAAGATGCCTTTCCACTGTACAAATGTGGACAGGCTCTGTCATTGCGACTCTAAAGTCCTGGCAGTGCATGAAGATCTGATGGCCCGTGAGGAGTGTAGGAGCGTAGAATTCCTATGGGATTGTTTCTCCTGCCCTTGGTGATGTTCCTTAGGACACACTCCTAATGCAGGCACCATATTAGTGGTCTGTGTGTCCATAGATCCCAAAGTGCTTGCTTGTAGTTTGTTATATAAGAAGTGCAGTCACTGTTGGACTAGCTCTCGTTCCATATCCGGAAGCATATCATATTTAGTGATAAAACCCTCATCATTATTGTCCTTAGGCACCGACGTCAGTAAAAAATCAAATTTACTACATTCCATCTGGACTATAGGATTATTACAATTATACACTGGGGCCGTCAACAACTGAGATGCCAAGGGCTGAAGTCACAGTATCTGAACAAGGTATTCCCCCGCCAGTTTGGTTATGATCTGATCCTTCCATACCAGACAGTGATTCAGGTACCAGTTCCTCCACTGGAGCAACCAGTTCTGTTGACACTCCTTGCTCTGGCCACTGGAGGAAGCCATGAGAATCCCTAAAACCGGTAACATCCAATTTTTCCCAGTCCATGGGTGGCTCAATGTCATCGGGAGGGGAGCCACAATCCTGCCTCACGGGACTGTTGGGATCGATCGCTAGACAAGATGGACCGGGAGAAGTAGGCTGGAGAAGAGCATGGGCCAATGTGTTTTCAACTCTCTGGACGTAGATCCCTGTAGCCTTTAAATGGCTCCTAGCTTCCCATAGGTTGGAGGCGATTAACTGAGATGAAAATAATACTTCATACCTCCTGAAATGGCCCCTATGAAGCAAGGGTAAAATAGCACGCATGTCTTGACCCTTTAAGCAATCCCCATTGTCTGATGTATAAAAGCTCGGAATCAATCTATATCCGAAGTCGAGACCATCTGGAACCTATAACTCTTCCTTTTATTCATATGGAAGAGAATAGCAGGTGCCCAGCACTCAGAAGTCTCCTGTGGCCAAATTTTATATGTGATAGGCTCCCTTGAATGGATGGAAGATGGAAATTTAGCAGTTGCTGCTGACAAATTGGGGTCGGATTCCTACAGAAAGTTCTCTGGGGCACATCCAAAGAGGTTCTATCATTAATGGGAAAGGCCTCAGAGACTTCCGCCAGCTTCAGTGGTGGAGGAGCATTACCATATGGAAAAGTAGGCCCATCACTAAAGATAATAGGGGAAGTAGCTCTATCTACCTTCAGATCTCTCTCAGAGAAGCAGACAAGGACAGTTTGGGTAACAGCATCGCACCCTTCTTGTTGGTCCAAAACAGGGGAAAGGGAGTTAGAAATAGCCTTATTAAATTCTAGCCAAAGACCTCTGATCAGAACCTTAAAAAAAAAAGATTATCATTAAAGTGCACTAATCGCTCTTCAAGCTCTTTAAAACGTGTGTCGAGGTCTATTTCTTGCCTGACATTTAGGTCCTCATACAATCTGCTGAGAGATCTCAGTGAAAGCTTAATATCAGAAATGAAGGGGGTAAGATCAGGGCCATAAACAGTGTCTGGCAGGATGGAAGCCTGAATTTGGCTGCCAAGAGGGGGGTGAGTGTTAAAACAGGAAGCAGAACAATCTGAAGAGAGGGCAGGGGAGAACAATTTAGTTAATTTAGCCTGAATGGTTCCTGCAGACTTAGGAGCACAGGTATTTTGCTCAGCTTGCTCAATTTCCTTGGCTAAACTAATGCCAGCTTTGGAGGCATAAGATCTCAGCTCCATGCTGAGAAGGAAGATAACCAATAACCAATAACCCTACCCCAAACTAGATACCTTCCAGCTTGCCAGGGGTCAAATTACCCAAGGTCTAATGCAAAAGGTGCAGGACAATACCCAGCTCCTCCCAAAAACTTATTGGAGATTGTATGAGGCACAGGGGCACCCCTTAGCTAGGAAATGCACGCAGGTTCCCAAACTAATAAAATATGCAAACTGAGTAGAATTAACAATTGGCACAATAATGTCAGGGCATAAGAAACCCCTAAAGGTTCTAATACAATAGCCCCGCCAGGAGGACCAAAGAAAAATATATCCCAAACATGAGTTTACATTCTATCCCACAGTAAAACAGAAACACCATCCCTATAGGGAGAAGCAGAGTCCTACCCCTTTGCGGAGGGGTGGGTGGGAGGGGAGGAATCAAAGGTGAATTGTTCTGTGAGGCAGCAACACAGCCCTTCCCCTTCTCAGGGGGGATCTCAGCCAGCTTGATCCCTAGATAGAACAACAAAGTTCTTTCCACTAAAAATATAACCATCCGCTGAAGCCTCAGGGCAATTTCGCTTCCATAGGAGAGCAGCGATGTCCTTTACCGGGCGCCTGGTTCTCACTGCTGCAACAGTTTCAATGGAGTATCCTTAGACTCTAGCAGAAGCTCCAGTCTGGCAGGTTGTTCCTCCCCAAAATAGCGTACTACCCCACCAACACTCTCTCCAGGAGGTTTCCCCAACTTCACAACGTATTATATGTGCCTGCCTGTGTGCGTTCCTATACCTGACCTGCTACCACCTATCGCACAAATGAATGAAGTGTGCCCAATGAAGCACTAATTCTAGGGACATCATTCAACTCCCATAGGCTGTCATTCCATTGTACCTGAAGCAGTCATGCCAGTCCCATGAACCATCATCGAGATTCTGGGACCATCATTCCAGTCATGGGGGGCTGACATTCCATTCCACTGCATCTAGAAGCAACAGTCACTCCTGTCTCTTATACACATCTAGATGTGTATAAGAGACAGGGCTTCTGCCGCTGCTTGTGCCTGACTGCCCACTGGCCCGCCCGCAAGCCTGTCCCCCCCGCCTACTCCTTCGCACCCACCCACGGATGCCTGCTGAAGCTGCTGAAAGTGCCCCTCTGACCACCAGCACCTGCTGCCTACTGCCCAGTGCCTGGTGCCAAAGAGCCTCTCTCTCTTTCTCTCTGGCACAGTGACACATCCACACAGACACAAGCCCTGCCCCTCCTGGGAGGCTGTTTGCAAGCTGAGACCCTGCTGGCATATCTTGGGGTTAATATACGCTACATGTGCTGCTGCTGTCAGGTAGGGACAAGATGTATATACAATGAGAGTCTGCCACCTGCCAGAAGCAGCACAGAGAGATAAAAGATTGAACAGGTCAAACAAAGCTGGTAAGGTAACAAATTTAACTTTTATAAAAACTTTTAAAACTAACTACAAACAATCAAACATTCAACTTTATCAAACAGAAAGCATACAATAACATACAAAGAAAGGAAACTAACTTAGGGGTCTGTGGGGGCACGTGGGGGAAAGGGGAAATGGGTGCACGGGAGCAAGGGGTGGGCATCAAGTCCTCCTTCAGCTGAAAGCCATGTTGTTTAGCATAGGAGACCAACTGGCATGCTGACTGCATGTCCCAGAGAGGTCTGGGAATGAAATAAACAGTTCTCTGGGCTCACTTGGCCAGGGACGGGGGGCAAGGAGCAACATGCGGATGGCCACACCTGCCCCCGAAACTGTGGCCATCATGTCACCCCTCCCCCCCACTATGATGGGCAGCCATGGCTCTCAGCCATGGCAATCCCCATGCTTCATCCAGGTTAGTGCTGAAATAGTTGCACCCACCCAGCTAGGTCCGCTATGGCCTGCCTGGGTGGTCATTGGACCCTGACCAGAGTTGAATTGAATAGTAATTTCAGGTACTCTGACTGAATTCTGAAGTTCCGAATAGTCAGTCTGGGTACCTTGAGGCACTTCAGCACTCTTTCCAAAGCTTTGGACTTAAGAAACTGATGTCTTGGATGTTAGAAGACTTCAGAAACTTTGGAAGATTCTGGAATTCTTCAGCACCAGCTTGGTGTCTCAGCAGGTGTTACCATGTGCAAGAGCTGAAGCCATTTAATTGCCTAATCAATCAGGGTGTGCACAATGTGAACAACAACTCATTCACCCCATCCTCCTTCCATCTTAATTGCCTAGCCAATCAGGGTGCACAAAAATACATTCAGCACTTCTTCTCCCTGCTGCACCTGCCAGCAGGATGAAAGACGGAGTGAGAGAGACACAACAGAAGCCAGCACAAAAAACACCACCACCATGTAATTAAAAAACTAAAATGGTATGTGCTCAGTAGGGATGGGCGAACAGATCGCGGTTCGGGTTCGTCCGTTCGGTTCGGCTGCGTTCGGTTTGTCCATTCAGTTCAGCAGTTCTGTTAATTCGCCGGGTTCAGGTTCGGTCGTTTGGTTCAGCCGTTTGGTTCGGGTTCGGGTTCGGCCGTTTGGGAAATATTTTGTTATGGGTGTTTTTGTTGTGTTCTATATGGTTTTTTTGTTTTTTATTTGTTTTTTTTTGTTTTTATATGAGTTTTTTTAATTTATTTTTTAATCTAATATTATATCTATCTATCTACACTAAATCCAACTGCTATTAACTATTCTAAATGCTATGAACTAAATGGATTATCTAATAAGTACACAGGCCTACTCCTACAAACACTAAAACTAAATCACTAACGCTATCTCTATCACTAAGCTAGCTCCTACAACTACTATCCCTAACCTATCTATCTATCTCTCTATATCTATATCTCTCTATCTCTCTCTATATGGGATGGGGGGGGGGGAATCACAAACACAAGGTTTCAGTTTAAGGTTTAAGTTTCATTTCAGTACAAAACTGAAATGAAACTTAAAGCAATCTAATAATCCTACTCAACGCCTGCTGTTCAGGAACAGTGACTAGCTCAGAAGGTGTTGGGAAGTGGGGAGGCAGATAGTTTCATTTCTTGCAAGCCTCTCCACCCCTGGTGCCTGGAAGTCTGCTCCTCAGTGACTAGTACTACCCCTCCCTGTCATGTTGGACCTTCCAGTGAACCTTTTTTTGCCACCCAAACTCACCCGAATGCGATCCGAACTGACCGAACTGTTCAGTCATTTCGACGTTCGGAATTGAGTTCGGTTCGGCCAGTTCGTGTTCGGATTCGTGTTCAGTTCGGTCATCTGAACAGGCTGAGTTCGGGCTGAACTCTGAACTTCTGAACTGCGCTCGCCCATCCCTAGTGGTCAGTAAGTTCCTCCACTCTCACCCCCAAGCATGCCCCATGAATGATACACATGCAAGACTTGAAGCTCAGGGTGGGAGGGGTTTGGACTGGGGTACCCAACCAAAGAAACTCCAAAGACTACATTAGCATGTAAATCAAATTGATCAATCAAGTTTCAAAAAACTTTGGGTGTGTGTGTGTGCTGTGTGTGGGCCCATGGGTGCAACTATGCTGTGAAACTCCCTCCCGTTGGAGATCCGCTTGATTACTGATCTCCCCTCTTTCTGTAGACATGGTAAGACTTGGCTGTTCCACCAGGCCTTTCCCGAAGGAGATGGGGTGAGTGGATTGGGTTAGGGTGGGTGGGGATGGGTTTTATACTGTTTTGATTGTAGTTTATTACTGTATATTTTAATATGTTTTAACATGTTGTGAGCTGCCCTGAGATGCCTGAGGCAGGAGGGGGCAGTATATAAGTTTTAAATAAATAAATAAATCAGCTAGACCAACAGCCATAACAACCACGCACAAAAAACCAGACATTTCCCCGCAAAAAGCTTCCATTGTGTGTGCCCAGCCCACTTATACAAGGCAAGCACCATCCCTCCACCACCACCACCATTTTCTTAACCAGAAAAAAACTAGAAAGTATTCCCCCAGTGTCCCGCTGATCACATCTTGGCAAATGTTCTTGAACCCACAGCCAATGCACTACCCAGAAAAGCAGACTAGCAAGAGTGAGACAATTGCACCAGAAGAAAACCCCACAACAGTGCAACTGTGTCCAGAAGATTATTTTTTTTAAAAAACAACCTAACAATAGTGTGTGTACCCACAGCATGGCCCACCTCAGCAGTGCGTGCACCCACTGTAAAATCATTGTTATGCCAGCCAAGCAGTGCACAGGGAAAACAGGCTAGCAAGAGTGGGACATTCACCAGTAAGGAAACCAGTCATTCACACCTCGTGCCCCACACTGGCACCCTCTTGGCATGGTACTGGTAATTTGAACATACCAAGCAAGGGGAAGTGGAGCCAGGCAGAGAGATCCCTCTGACCTCATGGTGCCAAGTGCCAACCAAGTAGCAGGCTGAACTAGAAGCAATATGGCACCCAATTATTTTTTTAAAAACTTCATGGCATGGTAAAGGTATTGGTAACCATAACACCCATCCCCCAACATTGACCCTATCAACAGGCCAGATCAAACCATGCCATACCAGGCCAGGCCAGGCCAGGCCAGGCCAGGCACCCCCCACCAATTACTTACGGATCCAGCAGCACTGTAGCACACAGCCAAATTAACCAAACAGAATGGACAAAATGGCTGCAGCACTTTCATTGTACCCTGGCAGCCAATCAAAAGCTTGCCATCTGTCTTGACCAGCCAATCAAAACTTGCCATCTGGATTACCATCACTCAACTGTTC
>QEPC01006515.1:300452-313928 GCA_003113815.1 Sphenodon punctatus | reverse complement strand
GGCCAACACCCATCTCCACCCACACCCACCCACGGAGCAACCGGCAGTGGTATCCGTTGCTCCGTGGGTGGGTGTGGGTGGAGATGGGTGTTGACCGGGAGCAAACACTCACCAACACCTATCGAAAGTGGCATTTACCCATCTCCACCCAGGAAAATGCTCCCCACCCACGGCCAACACCCGTCTCCACCCAGAGGAGCTGGGTGGAGGCATCATGTGTGCACAGGGCCCATGGTGATTGGCTGCAGTGGTGCCCTGCAACATGTATAATAAAATATAACACCCATTTCATGGGTGTTAGAGCATCTGTGTAAAAAGGGCGGTAGTTGCACTTTTTTGGGTTGTCTTCTGGAGCAATTGTCCCACTCTTGATAGTCTGCTTTTCTCGGTAGTGCTTTGACTGTGGGTTCAAGAACTTTGCAAAACATTTCTGAAGTTTCAGAAATATCCCAAGTTTTCTGACATTCTGTGCTTTGGTCTCCGAAGTCCGAAGCTTTGGCAAGAACACCAAATTGCCTCCGAGAACTCAGACTGACTATTCGGAACTTCAAACATTGGTCAGAATACCCGGAAGTACTATTCAGTTCAGCCCTAGTAAATAACTGTTCCCAATATACTCATTCCACATCACTCATGAATTTATAAACTTCTATGTTATTCCCTCTCAGTCATCTCTTCTCCAAGCTGAAGAGCCCTAACCTATTTAACCTCTCTTCTTAGGGGAGCCATTCCATACCCTTTCAATCCATTAAAGCAGACCCTTACAACCACACAGTAGAGTAAAAAGTTCCGAATTCCTGTGGAACAGCTTCATCACCTTTGCCTCCCTTTCCATGTCCTTTCTTTCAATCACCTCCATATGCCTAGAATAAGGCTGCCTTCCCCCTTCACCTTCACCTCTCTTCCAACTAAAACTTGACCAACGTTGACACCTGATAGCAGTCTTTAAACACGTAGAGGGCTGCCACCAAGAAGATGACAAACAATTGTTCTTTATTTGCTACAGAGGGAACAACTAGAAATAATGGGCTCAAATTATTTTGGTAAATACAATTATTTTTGGCGGGGGTGGATCCTAATATCTGTTTGGCAACAGAACAAGTTTCATAGGGTGGATGCAAGCTCTCGATCACTGGAGGTTTTTTTAAAAAAGGCTGGGCAGCCATCTCTCAGGGAGGTTGTAGCTGTAGTCAACCTGCATCTAAGCAGAGGGTCGGATTAGATGACCCTCCAGATCTTTTCCAATGCTGAGTTTGCCTTGGACTGGACTGGAGCCCCCCTTCACCCACCCTGAATTTAACTGCTGGGACTGAGCCCTGGCAACCCCCTCCACAATTTAAACCCTGAATATGTACCCATATATAAGGCATATATTTTCTTTCAACCCTTGTGTCTACATACACACATTCTCAAACTAAACCTTCCTACAGAGGATTTAGAGTTAATTTGGTGATGGCTTGTAGAACAAACTGAGAAGAATAAAAAATCTAGCAACAAATGTTGTATTGATTATTTGGGTTCTTAGTTGCCTATAGCATATATCATTCTGTCTCAGAGCTCTACCACACTGAGAATCAAGCTCACAGCATGCCAGTTCTTTTGAAAAATTAGTATCTTTAGTAAGCTTCTAGTGTCACCTACATGCACGTTTGAAGCATAATGAAATTTTTCATGAGGGAAGTCAAGCTAACTATGGGCGAGATAGTACCTGCTAATCCAGTACCTGCTTCTGCACTGTGAGCAAGGTGCTCATGTGCAAGCATTTGTCCACCTGTTGCACACCACGTATGCAGCATGTGCACACATGTGGGGCACATGTTGTGTATGTGGTGGGCAAACACCTGCACAATATTTGTGTGTACACACCTTGCTCACAGTGCAAAAGCAGGTACTGGATTGGCCCCAATGCTCTTACTGCTACCATGATTGCCCGTCCATTAAGCCATTTCATCTTCCACTTCCATGTTATCAAACATTAACTGTGAATTATCCAATATCCCTATCTTTTAGGGAAGGCTATTGAAAGGGTGGTTGTCTCACAGGTCCAGGAGCATCTTGATGCTGTTAGATTCCTGGACCTATGTCAGTCGGGTTTTCATCCTGGGCATGGCACCAAGACTGGGCTTGTGGCCTTGGTTGACAATCTTTGCTTGGAAACTGACAGATGAAATTGTACCCTGTAGACTTCATTAGATCATTCAGAACTGTTTAATACAATTGATCATGGGGTGTTGTTAACATGGCTTTTGAGTGGATCTACTAATCCTGGATAGCAGAACCCGGAGAGTTGTGATGGGCAATAGCTCATTGTTCCCCCGGGAGCTCCCTTGTGGGATCCTGCAGGATTCCATCTTGTCCCCACTCCTGTTTAATGTGTATCTGAGGCCCTTGGGCAAGATCATTAGGAGATTTGGAGTGAACTGCCAAGAGTATGCTAATGACACCCAACTCTGTCTCTATTTTTCATCTGACCCTGGCCCTACAGTCTTGGTGCTTACCAGTTGCCTGGCTGCCACTGGGGACTGGATGCGGGTGAGCCGATTGAAGCTGAATCCAGACAAGACTGAGGTGATGATGGCTGGCCAGCCATTTGACCTAGAAGATGTAGGGACCCCTGTTATTGATTGGTCCAGTCTCCTTTGGTTGCTCAGGTTTGTAGCCTTGGGATGCTCTTGGATCCATTGCTGTAGCTGGGTGGCCAGGTTATGGTGGTGTCAGTGGTGCTTTTCAGTTTTCACTAACTTCTATCTGGTGAGACAACTGCAACCTTTTTTGTCAGATTTGGATTTGGACACTATCATTCATGCCTTCATAACCTCGATTACTATTATGTGCTCTGTGTGGGGCTGCCCTTGATGATTCTTCAGAAGCTGCAGTTAATTCAGAACATGGTAGTCCACCTTCTGTCAGGGTGCGTCTCTGGGAGCACATTACTCCGGTCCCCCAGAGTCTGCACTGGCTGCTGATAGCTTTCTGGGCACAACTCAAGGTGCTAGCTTTGACCTATAAATCCCTAACGTCTTGAGCCCCAGGTATCTGAAAGACCATCTCTTCCCTTATGTTCTGTCAGGCCTCTCAGGTTGGCTGAGGCTGCCCTCCTTTAAACACCAACTGCCCATGAGGTCCATACAACAAGGGTACACAGGAGGTGTCCTTTGTTCCTGCTCCAAAATTATGTAACTCCCTTTTCCTTGGACGTTTGCCTAAGCCTGTGCCTGCTCATCTTTCAGACGAGATGTAAGACCTTCCTGTTTGGCCAGGTGTTTGTTAGCCTGGGACAGGGTTGAGTGGGATTGGGTGGATGAACTAGGGAGAGAGTTGGAGGGTAAGCGTGTTTACAGATTTTTAACTGCCTTTATGTTTATATATTTTCTATACTTTATATATTTTTTATATTTTTGTAAGCCACCCTGAGCCATTATGGGAAGGGAAGGGTAATCAATGGAATGAATGAATGAATGAATGAATGAATGAATGCCCTTCTTGTTCAAATGAGGCCTGATATCTGAGTTGGCTTTTTTTGCATCCATTCTGAAAATGTGTATATTTGCATCAGTAAACGAATACTCAAATTAGTTTCTGATGCCAAACTGAAAATGTGCATGTTAATTTCTATTTTTAAGATCAGCTCTTCACAATTCTAATTTAGATATTTTTAAACAAAAAGCCCTTTCCTCAATGGTAGTGTCTGCCAAAAGACATTCCCTTGAGAGAAGTTTTAGCTAAGGCATGAGCTTCATCCAATATCAGGCTCCAGGGCAGTGACAGTGAACTGAAAATAGAGGAATTACATGAAAGTGAGATTTGAAATGCAAAACAAAGATGGAAATAAATCTGGTTTTGTTTTCACTTTGTCGATTCTGCTGTGAATTCCCCAAATTTTCTGGATATGGTATTTGCAGAGAATATTTGTTTGAGATTTGTATTCTACTGTAATTGTGAGCATTTTTACATTCACTTTAATTTTCCCAGACTTCAAAGCCAGGGTTCAGCAAAGCCATGTGCACAGAGTTTAGACACACCCCCTCCCAGAAGTCAGCTTGGCATCATTGTAAACAATGACCCCCGGAGACTTCCACATGTTTTGTGACCTGGACTTGAAAGTCCCCGGTAGCAGAGGACTTACAAGTCCGGGTCACAAAACATGTGGAAGTCTCCGGGGGTCATGATTTACAACAGCGCCTGACAAATGTCTGGGATGGGGCTGGCATCTAAACTCCCCATGTGCAACTTTGCCAAATTCAGACTTTGAAGTCCAGGAAAATTAAGGTGAGTGTAAAAATGCCCACTGTTCAAATAAACAATATTTTTAAAATAAATTAATATTAAAAGATCATGGAGCATGATCCCCTGCCTCCCCTTGTAACTTGAGCAACTTTTGTGGAGACAAACGTTGCATTTAAATCCTACCGCAGGCCCTTCTAGGTCTGGGCCCCTCGTATCTCAAGGACCGCCTCGCCCTCCGCGCCCCAGAGTGGCTCCTTCAGTCTGCCGGGGGTGCCTTCTTGGAGGTCCCCCGTGTTAAGCGAGGGGCCACAATGGAGAGGGCATTCTCGGTGGCTGGGCAGCAGCTTTGGAATTCCCTCCCGGAGGAAGCTCGCCTGGCCCCAAGCCTTTTAACATTCCGACGAATTTGCAAAACCTGACTGTTCGCCCAGGTCTTTGGGGTAGGGAGGAGGAGGGTTTTTTTAAATCTTAATTATTTTATTGATTATTTTAGTGTTACCCTGGTTTTAATTGTTGCAATTTTATCAGTTTTTTAAAAATGTTTTATAATTGTATTTTTATATTTTTTTAAATTATTTTTTTTTAGATTGTTAGCCGCCCCGAGCTGTTTTCAGGAGGGGCGGGATATAAATTTGATTAAATAATAAATAAATAAAGATATAAGAATTTACCTCATCTTTACTCCAGGATCAAGTCCAATATAATCAAGCATACTTCTCCAGTGTGGTTGATAACAGAGGGAACAATTGTCTTGCCAAGCCTGCTGCTGTTATGATTCAAGGTTGTATAAATCTACAAATGGAAAGAGTTCTTGTAAATTGCTTGGCTTGGACCATAAAACGATACTATGGTAAAATGAAACGGACGGGTTCTATCCCTTAACATGGATGTAAGTCCCTTGAACTGAATACTGTGTATTAACAAGCAAGATGGTAGCTCACACCATGTGGGTGTCCACCTGCATGTTTATTTGGTATTCTCCCCCATTGGTCACATGGCCACCACCGACACACAGTCCCCACTCACAGTGTGGTCCAGGAACATGCAGATCCCATCATGCAGGAGAATCCAGGCTAACATGCACCCACATGTCCATGTCCCATCAATTAGGGTGCGTGCAGACTCATGTACATACAGGTACCATTCACCAGCACCATATAATTGTGGGGGGAAAGCCTAGAGCATTCTGGGGAGTGATGTCTTCCTGTCACTGTCTCCACTCTTGCTCTTACTAGCACACATGTAAAGTCCGTCTTAAAACCAATTCAAACATGCAATGTCCCAGCTCATCCTGGTTTTCCACATGTGCCCAACACTAGCTCTTCAGAACCCATTGCCTTCTCCAGAGCAACTTCCACAGTCTTTTTATCATCGCGGCCATGGCTCAGAATGACAGCTAGAAAACTATGGTAAATTAATGCACCGGGGGGGCAGGAGGTTACGTTTACACAGCTGCATGATACAGGCTTCTGTTTATTGTTATATAATTATGTTGTTCTCCCCACCCCTTTATTGTGTTCACAGGTGGCTAGGAGAGTGTTGGGGAGCAGCAGGATACTCCCTGGGACATAGCAGCACTGTACATGAATGGTATGCATAAAAAATGGGTTGGAAGGCACCCTGGCAGACCAAGAGTATGGAGGTGAATCTAGTAAATTCATTCATTTATTTCTTTAATCAAATATTTATCCTGCACAACAGCGGCTCAGGCCAGCTAACAAATCCAATTAAAAATATGGCATACAATAAAAATATAAAACAGTAACAAGAATAATATTATAAAACAGTATAAACCCACAATATGGAGCACCACAAAAGCAAAGAAAAAAAATCCTTCCTAACCCGCAACCCCCTACCCACTTCCCTTGCTGAAAGCCTGGCAGAAAAGACAGGTCTTACACACTCATTGAAAGGAAAATAGGTCCGGGGTCACATGGACCTCTGCTGGAAGAGAGTCCCACAGCCTTGGTGCAGCCACCGAGAACACCCTCGCCATAATTGCCCCCCACACTACTCAGGGGGCTTCAAGATAGGTGCCCCCAGATGACAGCAGGGGCCAATCCAGAGCCCAGGGAGTGAGGCAGTCCCACAAATAGGTTGAGCCAAAGCTGTATAGGGCTTTATAGGTGAGCACCAACACCTTGAAGGTGGGCAGCCACATTCTTCACCAGCTGCAGCCTCTGAACCATCACCATGGGTATCCCTACATAGACCACGGGGCCAGGAGGGTAAGACTGGGAATCCATAACTCTGGATCCATAACTTGTACAGACGGAGTTCAGATCTGTTCGCATCAATCCTTAATGGCCTGTTTTGGGCCATTATGGATTGATCTGAATCTGTAATAGTCATGCCTACAAGGCATCCCTGATCTCTCTGGCTATGTGTTGCTCTGATCTGTTCATCTGGTTCCAGAATAGGGGTCCTGGCTCACTGGTGTTAACTGAAGAGGGGGAAGGGGGATTCTCCAATGCAGCTCCACCAGTCAAACAGATGTTGTGGAGAACACAGACAGCGATGGTTGGCTGGGGAGTGGTCTCCAGAATGGAAGACTGGGAGCTCTAGATGAGAGAGTGGGATAAGACTGAGAAAGGAAGTTTTCTGAATTTTTGTGCTCTGCCCAAAGGAAGGAAGTCATTAACAGGAACTGGACCTTCCCTGCCATTTCCCCTCATCACTGCTTCTTGCTTTCTATGAGGTCTGGACAATCAGAGAAGTGCAGAGTGCCCTGGAGAGCTGGAACATTTTGGGTCCAACTGTATGGTGATGCACAAGATTCTGGAGAGGGGTACAAGAGGCTCATGTCTGACATGGGGATTTATGTTATTCAGTAGGAATTTCCAACCCCACAGTGAGAAATAAAACTGTGTGCTGATACATGCCTGTACTTTGATATTTGCAAAGGATATTTGCATGTATTCCATAAAAAATATTCAGACATGGCTCCTATGAGAAACCAGGATGAGACTGATTTTCATGCAAAGACTGATTGCTTTTGCTTTCAATTTTTACCTTCCCTTTCAATTTTCAGTATAAGAGCTCAATAAAGTATGTAATTTCCTCATTAAAATTAACATCTTGTGAATAACAAAAGGTTATTTCCAGACGTCAAGTGCTGGCAAATATAAACTAGGCCTGTTCAACAGGAACCCATTTAATTTTTCATTTTCATTTTCATTATTTATTTATTTTTCATTCTTTGTAATAGAATTTTCTTTTCATTTTTAAGTTTCAACCCACCCCCACCCCCACCCGCACCCCCGTTAGTTTTAATGGGAAGTGGATTTCTGGCTGTACCTTCTTCATCTTTCATCTGATTTTCATGAAATTCAGTAACATTATACCCCTCACCCAAAGAATCATCTGTCGTATTTTATAAAGAATGGATAAAGGGTTTCAACTAGATTGAAACATTGGATAGAGCAAAATAAGTTCCTTCACCCCGAGCAGGCTGGGTTTCAGGTGGGTAGATCCACTACTGAACAATGTTTGACATTGTTCCATCTTATTGATAAGTACAAGAAACTTAATGGCAAGCTTTTTGTGGCCTTTTTGGACTTGAGAGCGGCCTTTGATATTGTAAATAGGCAACTATTGTGGGATAAGCTACTGTCTCTCGAGTTGGATAGGAGGTTGCTTTTTCTTATCTACAGATTACATCAGGACTCTTCATCGGTGGTAAGAGTGGATAATGCAGGGCGCTCCACGAGCAGGGTCAGCAATTCTTTGGGAGTTAGGCAAAGATGTGTGCTGGCCCCGTCTCTATTTAACATTGTTGTTAACAATCTGGTACTAGCCATGGCCAAGAAGGAGTTCTGCCCACCTAAAGTGGCAACCAGGCCGGTGGGCTGTTTGCTATATGCAGACGACATGGCTATATTATCTCAAACCAGGGTGGGTCTCCAGAGGCAGCTTAGACATTTTTCAGTCTATTGTCAAACAAACAAGTTAGCCATCAACAATTATAAATCTAAGATCGTGGTCTTCTCTAACAGCAGGAGATCCTTTTCATGGTTCTTGGACGGACATTTGCTCTAACAGATTCCCTCATTTAAGTATTTGGGGTTGCATTTCCATCATGCAGGCAGATGGAGTGACCATATACACAGAGTATCTTCTGTGGTAAAGGGCCAGTTATTGGCCGTCCATAGATTTCTGGCCACTTCTGGAGGAGCTCCATGGAATGTAGCAGTGAAGGTACATAACATCAAGGTAGGAGCTAAACTTATGTATGGAGCTGAATTATGGACTCCATTGGTTGCCCTTAAACTGGATCAGTTCCAGACAGTTCTTTAGAATTTTTTTGCGAGTTCCCAAGGGTACCCCGTTGGTTGCTGGCTGGATACTGGCTAGATGGGATGGAATTACAAAGCTTGGACCAGGGCCATAATTTTTTGGTGCAAATTATCTGACAGTAGGGATGTGGTTTGGTTTCATTTCTGATGAAAGACCCCCACAGGAATCAATGGCTGACAGCTGTTGAGCATTTTTTTGCTAGGATGGGGTTCTCTACCAAATACTGCCAAAGGGAAAATATTAAGGCACTATGACTAGAGCTGTTAATGAGAATAAAAGATGTGGCATGGCAAAATGACCTAGCACAAGTAAGGAATATGCCGCAAATTAAGGATTACCTTCTCTGGGTTCCAAATAGTGGCGAACCTGCCTCATACCTTGCATCATCAATTTCATCAAGAGGAAAAAATTTGTTTATGTCTGCAAGGTTTAATGCCCTCCCCTCTAAAATCTTGGAGGGTAGACAGGAAAAAATGCCATATAGTGAAAGATTATGTCCTTTCAACCAATAACTGCAGAATCTACACAGCACATTTTGTTTGGCTGTAGACTGTTCGATGGATTAAGGGAAAATCTTTTGGCCCAATTCATAAACAACCATCCAGGGAGGGGGGAGCATGGTTTGTTGATACTGGCCTTGCAGGACAGGGTGCATGATTGCACCAAATTGGTGGCCAAATATCTGGTGACGGCGTTTCTGGTGAGGCAGAAATTCTTAGAGTTTAAGCAGTGTGTTGTCACAGGACTTTAGTTGTTCTTGGAAGTATGTAAGAAAAGGTCCTTCTATTGCATTTTGTTTTTTTGCATTGTTTGTACTGTTTGTATTGTTTCATTTGTTGTGTTTCCTTGTCGCAATGGCCTAAGGCTACGCTAAATAAAATTTATTATTATTAATTTATAAGTAATTTCATGTTGTCGATTGTACACATATTTCCAGCTGTAACATCTTTCTTTTCTATCCAATTTGGATAAATTGTGGCCCTCCTGTACCCCTCATGAAAGGAATCATCCCTGACAAATTTAAGAAAGATTGGATCAATGGTACTTACTTTCTAAGCAATTTAATAATTTCATGTTTTGCACACACATTTCCAGCTATAGTGTCTTTGTTTTCCATCCAATTTAGATGAACAGGTTGTTCCTTCACCCAAGGGATCATCCATGACAATCAGAAGGACTCGATAAAGGGTCCCAATTTTATAAGCAATATACGTTTCATGATTTTAATAGAAGTTGCAAATTTCATTAAATCACTTGCAGATGTTGTCTCTGTTTAAATTATGGAGGTTTTACTAGATGCAGCGATATACTTTTGGGAGCATTTGTAGAGAGAGTGAAGAAGACAAGGAAGACATGGGCAGAGAGAGCAGAGGAGGAACAGGTGCCAGAGGCATGGTCACAGGATTCAGTCATTGGCACCCCAAAGTCTGTGGATGCATACATGGGGGAGAATAGGTGCAGAGTTCTGTTTTTATGAGCACTTGCAATGATGCTGAAAACTGCAACATGCAGAGTCACACACACAAAGCACTGAGCCAACCTACCAGTCACACAAGATCTACCCATGGTGGGGGCTGTGCAGTTTGGCAGAAGCTTATATTTGTACCCCAATACCTACCCCCAAACTTCCATATTGCATTGATTGGGTACTGGAAAATTGGAAGCTTGGACAGCATCTTCAGAGAATGAGCATCTCATACCAGGGATACTTTTATGTTTGTTACAGTGGTATAAGATTGGTTTGTGATGCCAATTGACCAGCAGAAATGTCACTCATGTCTTCTTCTGCTGTGCCCACAACAACCCCTCTCCTTGTTACCAGGAAGTTAGAAGCATCTATTAGGGATACTCTTATGTCCTCTGTCACAGGATGAGTTTGGGATGCAGGATATGTTTGGGATGCCAATTGGCCAGCCTGGATGTGTCAGTCATGTATCCTGATTGTTGGACTACTTCCCCCTCCCCTTTACCTTGCTTTCTGAAGTCCTGGTTATGTTCTAAAAGTTTTGTTTATGTCCCAAAATTTTCAGGACTAGGGGTGAAAACAGACATGATGCTTACCACCCTTTAACCACCCTTTGTGGTCATTTATGCATATGTCAGGGCTGCATAGGGCACCAATACAGCCCCACACATGCATAAATAACCACCAAGGGTGGTTAGCATCATGTCTATTTTCACCCTAGTATTTGCACAACTTCTGTTAAAATCACAAATGTTCAATTGATCATATTCAAATTTTATGTAATTTGGTAGGGATTTTACCTTAGATGGGGAGTCTATCTGTCCAAATTTCATCCACATTGGATGGGAACTTGGCAAGTAAGTTCCCATCCAATGTGGGATGAGAACTTGGCACTCTAAACCTGTGCATGGAGGCTGAGTGGGGGCTGCCCAAATGCACAAAAAACCTTTTTACTGAAGGTTATTGAACAGGTGTTTGCTCGACAGCTTCAGGAGCATCTGGACCGGGTCAACTTTCTTGATTCTTCACAGTATGGCTTTTGTCTGGGCTATGGCATGGAGACTGTTCTTGTGTCCTTGGTTGACGACCTCTCCCATGAGTTGGACCAGGGTCGCTCGATCCTGTTAATCTTGTTAGATCTCTCGACTGCTTTTGATACTGTTGATCATGACTGAGTTGTTGGTGACTCGACTGCGGGACTGGGAAGAGATTATGCTGATGCAGACACAAAAGGTATACAACAGTGGTATTCTCATAAACTACAACAACAACAAACCACTGCAAGTAGTACAAACATTCAAAATATTTAATAAAGGAACAAACCTGTAAGGGTCTAAACAGGGAAGCAATAATATTTCTAAATATGTCTCATGAATCACCCACAGAAATAACACAATAAGATCCCAATGATTCTAAATATGGATCACCCACATAAGCAGAGCAGAAAAGTCCCAATATTTCGCCAGGAAAGGTCTGGCTTCTTCAGGGGGTATTTTCAAACTTCTTTTTCTAGGAAGACATTCTTTAGCAAAACAAGGCCAGAAAGATGCAAACTACGTCTAGGGTGACATTCTTTGGCAAATCTAGGAATACAGAGGTAACAGTACAGAAACACAGATTAACAGCAGTCAAACAGTCTCAGAAACCCTTTCAAAGGGCCAAACAGCCGCTTAATCAATTAAATAACAGGTACAAAATACAAAAGAAGGCCAGCAGTAAAATAAAAACTAAAGCCATCAGGGAAAACACCTTCATCCAGTATATATATATTTCAATAAACAATAAAGACCACACAGAGAGATTAAACCACAATGTTTACAATATCCAAGGAGCAAAATAGAAAGCAAAAAAGTAGCTCAAAAGAACCCCCTCATACACAGAGTAACAGCTGAATGTAATTAGTATAAGACTTACTGGGGCCAGAAAAATGTTGGTTACTTCCTCATAGGTTAAACAACCTTCATTTGGGGATCCTTATTTCTGGCTATCAAAAGAAAAACATATAAGTAAACTACAGCTCCAAATTCATGGAGTGTCGACCATGAGGAGGGCGTTCTCTGTGGCCATGCCATGGCTGTGGAACTCCCTCCTGTTCACCGACCTCCCCTCTTTCCACAGACACTGTAAGACTTAGCTGTTCCACTGGACCTTTACTGAGGGAGATGGGGTGGGTATGGGTTGTTTTCATTGGGGGGTTTTAGGTTATTTTAACTGATATGTATTTTAATGTGTTTTTTAAATGTTGTCAGCTGCCCCGAGATGCCTGTGGCAGAAGGAGGTGGCATACAAATTTTGATATAAATAAATAAATGAATAAATAAATACCCAAGTGGCTGCCTGTTTATTAGGCTCTATATGCTAAACATGTGAGTTGGGGCTGCATGGACCGAACCCAGACTTCAGTGAGCTATCAGCTGTTTTTGCAAGAACAGAAGTGGGTGGGGGGATGGGTGTTTGCCTGTGGTGGGTGGAGGTGTGTGTGTAAACGCCACTTTCGGTGGGTGTTGGTGAGTGTTTGCTCCAGGCCAACATGCATCTCCACCCACACCTACCCACAGAGCAACCGGCAGTGGTGTCTGTTCCTGTAGCAAACACCCACCAAAAGTGACATTTGCACAGACCCCCACCCATCTCCACCCAGGGAAATGCTCCCCACCCACCAGCCAACACCCATCTCTACCCAGAGGAACTGAGTGGAGGCATCATGTGTGCATAGAGACCATGGTGATTGACTGCAGTGGTGCCCTGCAACATGTATAATAAAATGTAACACCTATTTTATGGGTGTTAGAGTGTCTGTGTAAAAAGGGTCTACATGGACACACACACCTCCACCCATGTCCACCCATCTCCACCCCTAGAGCCTCCTCCAGTTTTCCAGAGGGTTCGGTGGGTGGAGATGGGTGTGCGATAGGTGGTTGTAAGTGTTGTGAGGGAGCAAGCATGGACCCCCACCCATCTGCTGCAGTGTTTACATGGGCAAACACAAACCCCACACCCATCACCCCACTCACTGACGGCCATATACACGGAACCCCCCCTCCCCGCACACCTGCCCAAACACCGAACAGGGGGAGCATCTGTGTAAAAACGGCCATAATCTCATTTGTTACCACCCACTGAGGCTAAGCTCTGGAGCTATCCACTTGGAGAACTGTACTGTAAATCTCTATTAAGATTAGTAATAACTATTTTCTGATCAGCTTTAGAAAAGAGTAGATAGATACCTAATATTTCAATTTTAGGCCATATTCCGATTCCCTTTGTCATTTAAATAATCAGAAGGAAGGCAACAAGGCTGTTTTTACATGGATGGAGGTGGGAGGTGATGGGTGTTTGACCGCAGTGGGTGGAAATGGGTGTGTGTCCATGTAAATGGACACACACCCACCGACACCCATCTCCACCCACGGGCCCTCCTCTGGTTTTCCAGAAAACCCCATGGGTAGAGATGGGTGGGTGATGGGTGTAGGTGTGTGTATGTCAGG
>QEPC01006515.1:260806-289658 GCA_003113815.1 Sphenodon punctatus | reverse complement strand
CTGTCCATACTGCTCCCTGCCACACACCTGCCACAACCAGAGAGAGAAACACTCCGTGCTGCTAGAACAAGAGATGGGGTGTTAACAGATTTCACAAGGATGTCTACCCCACCTGGGGGAGAGGAGGGGAACTTCCTCCAGCTGGGGGACCTCCAGCCACAGGAACATACATTCCCACTGCTTCCTCTGGTCGGGTAAGAGGGGTGGGGAGCGACGTGCATTAGCACAGCTACACCCCCAAGCTGCCACTGTACCCCCCATGCCATGATGGGCAGCCATGGCTGCCTATTAAAGGTAGCCATGGCTGGTAAGGATGTGCAAATACCAGGGGGTTTGGTGTTCAGTCCGTTTGGTGTTCAGTCAAACCCGAAACCGTTCAGTTTGGCCTGTTCTGCCCGAATGGGTTTGGGGGGGACCCATTTGGTTGGGGGAGCAGTTTTCCCTCCTTCCTTCAGGCTGCATGGGTGGAAGGGATACCGGGGAGCACCTCCCCCCAATGCCCTGCCTTGTAATTTGTTTTTTTAACCCCCCACCCCAGGTATCGCCCTACCTGGTGGTGCCGGGGCTCTGTCCCCGGGTCCGGGTCCATCGGTGGGTCCGGAGGCGGCGGTGCTCTGGAGCGCTTCAGGCCACTGCTAGGCTTTCGGGGTCAAACTGGAAGGCCTAGTAGCTGCCTGAAGCACTCCAGAGCGCCACCGCCGCCAGACCCACTGCTGCTGCCGGACCTAGAGCCCGACCTACCTGGTGGTGCTGAGGCTCCGGCCCTGGATCTGCTGGTGGAAGCAGCAGCAGCAGCAGGTCCAGCGGTGGCAGTGCTCCGGAGCGCTTCAGGCCACTATTAGGCCTTCTTGTTTGACCTGGAAGGCCTAGTAGCAGCTTGAAGCACTCTGGACCACCACCACCTCCGGACCTGCAGCCGGACCTGCTGCCGCTGGGACTGGAGCCCCAGCACCACCAGGTAGGGTGATCCCTGGGGTGGGGGTGTTAAAAAAATTATGAGGCTGGGCAGGATGGGGGGGGGAGATGCTCCCTGGCACCCCTTCCACCCGCGCAGCCTGGAGGGGGAGGGAAAACCGGGTTCCTCCATGCCCCCCATGCCCCCACCAGAACTGGTTCAGAACCCGAACTTTGTTCGGTCGGTTCGGGCGGGGGGCAGTTCGGATTCGGGGTGTTCGTGAATGGTCCGAACACCCTGAGTTTGGGCCGAACCCCGAACCTCCGTACCGCGTTCACGCATCCCTAATGGCTGGTCCCCATAGGAACACCAACAGTGATAAAGATATACAAAGTGTATCAAATATCAATTTACAGACCCATCTGTAATACACACTTTCTGATCAACTCCCAAACCCACCTCCAGAACATCAGTAACTTGGTGTTCCCTACTTGTAGTATACACCAGCCTCTACTCTCCTCAGAGTATGCCTTTCCACAAGTGTGAACTGTTACACAAAACCTTGGAGGTGTTTGCATGTATAATATAACTGGATTAGGTCCAATCCAGTTTCTGACTAAACAACATGCCAGAATTCTAATTCTCACTTTCAGCCAAATTCTAACCCGCTTTCAGAAAATGCACAGGATGATGATGATGATGATGATGATGATTTTCATTTATGAGTTTAAGGTTGTTCAAGGTCATTAAAATAGTTCAGAGCTCATACAGAAATTACATAAAAGAAGCAAAAGATAAACTTAACACAAATGTGAATTGACTTGTATGAATGCCTTCCTAATTTTATCCTACATTCTAGTTGTATTTAAAATTCCAATTTCAACTCCATATGTTTGGGCACAGTTCTTAATGAGATGACATAGAAGGCTCCTGCGTTCACATGTCCCACAAAGTCAGTCTTTCAAAAAGTTCTCATGGGCCATTTTAAAGGGTGATCACCTTTTTTGTTCTCATGAATACAAAATTTGTTATTCACCTCTGTGAGGTGGCAAAAACTGTTTTTCTCACGTAAAGATTGGGGGGGGGGCATGTATTGACATAATCCAGGTGTCTTCTCTGGAATGTATATTCTCTTAATGAGTTTGTCTATTTGTGTCACTCATGCTGGCCACCATTATCCATGTTTTCATTACTTCGAGATTGGACTACTGCAACACACTCTACATGGGGCTACCTATGGTGATGATTCAGAGACTGCAGCTAGTGCAGAATGCTGCAGCCTGTCTCCTTATGGGGATGGGTTGTCGTATGCAAATTACACCGGCGCTCTGGGCTCGGCACTGGCTGTCTATAGTCTTCCGGGCCTGATTCAAGGTATTGGTTTTGACCTATAAAGCCTTATATGGCCTTGTCCCAACTTACCTGTGGGACCACCTCACTCTCCACACTCCGGAGCACCCTCTATGTTCTGCGGGAGCGCCCTTCTTGAGGTCCCCCGTGTGACCCGGGGGACCACTATGGAGAGGGAGTTCTCAGTGGCCGCACCTAGGCTGTGGAACTACCTTCCAGTGGAGGCCTGGGTGGCCCTAGACCTCCCCTCCTTCTGTCATAGTCTGGACCTGACTGTTCCACCTGGCTTTTGGCAAGGGAGATGGGATGTAGGGTGGGCTGGGGTGATGAGAAGGCGGGGCGGTTTGGTTTTGTGCATTCTATTTTTATTGTATTTCTTGGTTTTATGGATTTGATGTGTTTTAATGGTGGAACTCGCCCCAGGCGGGACGGACGGGGTAGTAAATGATTTTATAAATTATAAAATTAAAATAAAATATGCTGAATTATCTTCCAGTCCTACTTCATAATGTCTAACCTAACTTCTACCATAACTATAACCATTATTATGTTTACCTTAATGTGTATAACAGCTGATGCCAAACATTGTTATAATTCATGGATACATGTTGGAAAAAGAAATATTGTTTTTTTTCAAAGAAGATGGGCTACTTCTGATTTTTCATAATAATTTCATATCCATAAAACATATGACCTAGTAAAACCAATCCCCAGATAGCATGACCTCCAGCTCCACTTGGAACCATGGTCCATAGCCTGACTGAATCTGTTTTGGATAATTTCCTTAATCTCAGCAGAGTTAGAACAAGGATGATTTTTTCTCTAACTCAAACTTCCCCCCCCCCCCCCGTTAGTGTATAAGAGCTCGCATACGGGCACTAGTGCTAGCCCCCTTGTTGCATCTCTCATACTTCTCCTGGAGCACAACTAGTCCCATGGGTCCTGGCCGGGCACTGTTCCTCCCCACTACCATGTCCCTTGAGTAAGGTTCCATGCCACTTAGGGTGATTTCACACGTTACACGGTCCCAATTCACCACAGTGGATTACCAGCAGTGGTGAACTGTCTAACCACCCCCGTGGTCCAGAAAGGCCCCAAACAGACGTGATGGGACCGGGACCACAGCAGGGAATCGGGCCGCCAGACCATGGCCCAGGGCAGTGCAATAGATGTTACGCCAATTCCCAGCCATGGTCAAAACACCCAGAAGCACAAACACATGCCCGGGCACACACACACATGCACAGGAAAGGAAGGGAAGGGGGCACACAGCGGGACAGACAACACACATGGCACAACAGACACAGGGAGGGGGGTGGGGACAGGGAGGAGGGGGAAACCGGCCCAGGGGCCAGGGCAGGACAAGGGGAACAGTAAACAGAACTCCAACAACAGCACAGTCCACACGGGCACCCCCACAGCAACACAGACAGTCCCAGAATGTGGGGACCCCCAGTCACAGGGGGAGGCCACACAGATGGGGGAGTGGTCCAGGAACAGTCCAGGAGGATGTCAGGGATCCCACGCACCAGCAAGGGTGTGATGGATGGAAAGGAGGTGAAACGGAGATGAGGAGCAGGGAAACCGGTCCAGCAACACACACACCCCTCTGGGAGGATGTCCGGAGGCCCAGTCCAGGGGCCCCGGAACCCCACGATCACACAGGCACCTGGGGGGGGCACAGGAGTGAGTGAGTCTAGAGCATGAAGGACAGCGGCACCCGGGGTGCCAGGAGCCGGCACACAGTTCAGGACACAGCCACAGGAAAAGGCAGCCATGGAGGGGAACACCTGTTGCAGAGGCGGACAGGGGGGCCCAAGGATGGGTTCCAGAGCCACAGACAGGTGCAGCAGAACCCCAGGAACCAGCCAGCACAGCAGTGAGCCAGGAACATCAGGGAGGGAAGGAGCAGCGACTCACAGTGCCAGGGCAGAGGCGGCAGCGCTCATCAGGGCCAGTATCCAGGGTGCGGAAGGCACAGAGGGTCTCACAGCCAGCTTCAGGGGGCCACAAAGGGGCCCAGGGTTGGGTGCCCTGCCAGGTGCACAAAGTGGGGCCACTGAATCATGCCCCAACAGAAACCCAGCTCAGACATGTGGTGGGCAACCAGGTAGTAAGTCTTGAAAGGATCCTGGGCTGAGAGCCCCATCTGCACATCGGATCAGGACCACACACTGGCCAGCGACACCACCTCCACTTTAGAGGGCTCCAACAAGCCATAGTCAGCAGGTGGGGGCCATGGAAGGTGATCCAGGTCCAACAGGTGGTGATAGATCACCCCGTGAGACCGCTGGTAACCTCGGGCCCCGTGAACACAGTCAAAGAAGGACACAGCCAGGGCAGGGCCCCCCTCCACCAGACAGGCTATGTAGCCAGCCAGGCTGCACACAGAGAAGGCGGACACGGTCTCTGCTGCCGACCACCCCACATGCGAGCACCTCATCTCCGGGATGCGCCCATTGGGAAAGGGACACGGGCCAGCATCTCCGCATGCAGCCGGCAATCGTGGGTGCTCCCCACATGGCCATAGTACCGCAGGCCTGAGATCATACTCTTGTAGGCACCTATGAGGCTGTCCAGGCAGCTCAGGAGGAATTACACGGCTGGAGAATGCCACAGATCACACAGGGCCATGGTCTCGCAGAAGGTCCAGCTATGCGGAGCGCCTGGGGTGCTGGGGCCTGCGAGTCTGGGGGAAGCGCAGCCAGCCATGGTCCAGCAAGCGCCTGATACTAAACTCAAGGAAAGGGGGTCCCCACAATTCCTGGAGGAATGGGAGAGGAAGAAGGGGAGCTCCAAGGCCAAGCGATAAGGACATGGGCCACAACATTGCATGGCATTGGTTACAGAGCGAGGCGTGGGGTGCAGACCCAGCCCAGCTGCTGGAACAGAACACACAGACAGGACAGCATACACACTAATCAGGGTGCCCAGGACAGCAGGCAGCCAACACAGAGAGGTGGGAGGTGTTGACAGCAGGAATGCAGCTTCTGCCTGCATGCCCGGGCGCAGGCTGGACCAGTTGCCAGGTCCCCTGCAGGGCACGTCATTGCACGCATTGGGTCACCCGAGGCCTCCCCACCCCACTCGCTCTGCAGGAGCTGGGCCTGCCAGCATGGGGGGAAGCCAGGGTGACCTGGGTCCCCAAGTCTGGGTAGCAAGACACGACCGGGGGCCGACACAGGTCCCATGCTATAACAGGTGCGACTCCCGCCCTCCGGGGTGCTGTTCACCATGGAACTGGGAAGATTGGGTGCCTGCAGGATGCACCTAGCTGTTTCTGAAGAGTGGTTCCACTCGCACACTGACCTCCTGCGTATCCAGACCGCAGAGGTGCACCTGGACACGGATGTGCAGGCCAGGAGTGCTGCCTGAGCCCGGAGAGCCCACCATGGGTGCAGGTGCTCCCTGGAATGCCTCAGGGCCTAGCGGGTGTCTGGGGCAGCCCGCCAGGCCCTCCTCCATGCCTGGGGATGGGCTGCTGTGCTCTACGAGGCAGCCGGCTGGCTCCAGGTGTGGAGGGAGACCATGGGACGTGCAGTCCTGCTTGCTATGCCCATTGACCAGTGGTTGTGGGTCATGGAGTGGGCACAGGGGTGGTGGGCCAGGGCACTGGCCCAATGGGACGAGGCCGCCTGGAGAGTGCACTTTCGGATGGGCAGGTGTGTTCATAGATATTTATACGGGCCACTCTGGGTGCAGTCATCATGATGCCCGGATGATGACCATCTCTCCCTTCTATGCCCAGATGTACTGCTGGGACTTCACCGACATGGGGATGTCCCGGATCGAGAGGGTGATGATTCCCCCCTGCATCCTGAGGGACCTGGCCTATCCGCTAACCCGCTGCTTATGAAGTCGTACTTGGTCGCAAGGAACCCAGTGGAGGAGCTCTACAATACCCGCCTGTGGGTGATCAGGATCGTGGTCGAGAGGGCCTTCGGGGCACTCAAACAGTACTGGAGGAGCCTTGCAGGCCGGCTGGACTACACGGTGGAGACCTCGGCCCTGGTGATCAGAGCCTGCTATGTACTGCATAATGTGTTCAAGACCGATAGGGCTGCCCTTGAGTACCTTGTGCCCCGGCACCCTCCCAGTCCCATGCCCCTCTATGTGAATGCAGAGAATCCACGGGAGTACCGGTGCGCAAAGCGCATCCATGCAGCCCTGGCCAGGTGGATCAGCCAGGAGGCCAAGGCATGAGGGCGCACACCCCTGTCTCCACCACCACGGGGGCCCCAGAAGCACCCTGGGTGTGCCCCTCAACACCCACCCGCCCTCAGCCCCTGGCCCATGAACAGAACGACGGCGGTGACTGTGGTGCCTGTTGATCTATTGGTACCACCACCTACAGGTGCCCCCCACACCCACCTCTCTGTGCTGTACCCCCCCTCAGGCCGCTCTCCCCCTTCTCCCCCATCTCTGTGGCCTCCCCCTTGACCACTCTGTGTGCACCCATGCAGCTCTAGGAGCTCCCCTCCCCCCCCACTGTCCATGTACCCAACAGTGTCCTGGGAGGCCTTGGTGTCCTGAGGGGCAGGCGGTGGTGGGAGGACGGGCGGACTCAAGACCGGAGGGGCCTACCTGGGTGGCTGCTCCCTCCGGAGGCCTACAGGGACTGGGAGGCGGATGCGCAGACCCAGCATGCGGGCCGGCAGCTGGGGCGGTGGCAGTGGCGGTGGTGGTGGGGCTGCCATGGGGCCCCGCATCGGGGATGGGGCGGGCAGGTTGCCTGACGGGGTGGCTGCCATCACGTACGCGCTCATGGTCCCTGCGTGCAGTAGCAGCAATGTGTTGATGTCATAGGAGCGGTCCATTTTGGCCGAATGCACCCTCACCATTCTATCGATGACCTGTTCCAGCCACCCGAGTGCCTCCACCTACCTGCTGTGCTCCTGGCACTCCCACCTCCATTCCATATGCACCTCTGCTTGCAGCCTCCAGTCCTTTGCCTCCGCTTGTTGGATGGCCCTTTCTGTGGCCGCCTCCATCCTATCGATGGCCACGATCATCCGCTCTCCCTGTTCGGTGGTTGAACGGATTATGTCCTATGCCTGTTCCTCCCTCCGGCACTGTACCAGTGCCCGGTGCTCCCTCATCCATTGCGCTGCAGGCATGGGGCCGGCTTGCTGGGACCCATCGGGTCGTCCTGTTGTGTACACATTAGGGGTTGATTTGGCACCCCAGCCGCCCGCCCACCATCCTGTGGCAAGTCTGGGGGGTTGTGGGGTCTCCATCAGGTTGGTGGACAATGCCCTCCAACCGGTGAACCACTGTGCCCAGCCCCCCCTCCCCAGCACTACATGCCCTGGTTCCCCCACCTGGCCTCCACCCAGCACCCACTCGCATCCACCCCTTGCTGGTGTGCCTCACCTGGGACCTCTGGTTGCTCCCGGAGTTGCTCTCTGCCATTTCCTCACCTGCCTGTTGCCAGTGCTGGGGCATGCCGTGCCCTGTGGGGATATGGGAGGGGTTGGGTGAGGGTGGTCTGACCGTGTCCCCCAGAGGCCCCCAGGCACCCTTCCTGTGGTCTGGGGTGCTCGGGTTTTCTGGGCGCAGCCCCATCCCCAGTGTGTCCCCCTCCTCCCCTTGGCCCATCCCCTCTGGTCCGTGTCCTGACCCACCCTCTTGCTTACCCTCTATGTCTGTCTCAGAGACCTCCGAGGCCAGCCCCTCTGTATTACTGGGGTCCCCCTGTGTCCACTGGCTGAGGGTGACCATTGTGCCAGCCTCAGATTCTCCCGGTCTGGACAGGGGATGAGGGCTCTCAGGGCTGGTGTACGAGGGGAGCCTGCTGGTCCCCAAGGTCCCAGGGTGTTCCTCTTGGGGGGCGGGGACCCTGGAGCCATTGCCTTCTAGGGGGTGGCGAGGGGAGGGGATACCTCGGCCCATTCCCTGCCCTGGATGACAGCGCTCCTCACGAGGCACGGGGAGATTATTGAGCCCTTCATGTGAAGGATGCGGTCCAGGGCGTTGTAATAGGGGGCGGTCCGGGCTCCGTGACTGGACCACCGTTTGTTGTCTTTTATGGCCTTGTACCCCCTATTGAGCTCCTTGACCTTTGAGCGGTACTGGGCCACGGTCCTGTGGTGCACCGCCGCCTCCATGTCCCACACGATCTCCCAGTAGACGTGTTCTTTCCGCTGGTTGATCGCTAGCTCCAGCTGGTGCTCCAGGGTCCCCCAGATCCGGATAAAGTCCTGGGTTTCCCTGTGCCCCCATTGCCCCCCTCGGTGGTACGGCTGTCTCCCCCATGGGCCCTCCTGGTCCTTGTCCTCCTCCTGGTCCTGGTCCTGGTCCTCCTCCTCCTCCGCATGCCCTCCGGCCCTCTCCTCCATGGGCTCGGGCTCCCGGGCCCGTTTCTGTGTCTGTGGGTTGACGGGGGGGTGATTGGTTTCCGGGTTTTCCCACAGCCCTTCCCTTTTCCCCCCGCCTGCCAGCCCACCCACCCCCCTTGGTAGGGATGTGTGAACAGAACGGAGTTCAGAAATTCGGTTCAGTTCGGTTCAGTTGGAAATTCGAGTTCGGAAATTCGGTTCGGTTTGGTTTGAAATTCGAGTTCGGTTTGGAAGTTCGGTTCGGTCGACCGAACAGACCGAGTTCGGTCCAAACTCTGAACTTCCAAACCGTGTTTGCCCATCCCTACCCCTTGGTGCCCCTGTGCCTCTGTCCTGCCCCCCATTGCTTACCTTACACATTTTCGGGGTGCCTTGTCCCCAGGGCCAGTTGCAGGTGCTGGGACGGCCTGCCCAGGCTGCTGCTGCTGCTGCTGCTGCTGATACTCTCCCTCCACTGCCTCCATTCGCAGCACGACCATCACCTCCTCTGCCTGCGCTTCCTCCTCCTCCCTTGCTCACTCACCCTCCACTCTCCTCTCCCTTCCACCTCACTCCATCCTGCCATGTTCCCCTGCTGCCAGGAGCTCTTTAAATCTCCCTCCCCGGCCATGTTGTTGCTGGTTGCCTGGCAGCGATGCTGCGTGCTTTGTCACTGGCTGGAAATTGTTTTGCTTGATTTCGTGCAGTGATTGCCGTTCAGATGTTACTTTTTTTTGTTTCCTGTTGGGAATCACTTTGACCACATAGGGTATTTTCAGACGTTACGAGATCATGCTCAACCACAGACAATCCCCGGTGGTGGGGAATGGTCCTGTAACATCTGTTTGATCCCCACCAGCAGTTCACAACAGTGAACCACTGGTGGAGATCAAAATAACCACGCTTTCAAGGATGGTCCAGGGACCATCTCTGAAAGTGTGGTCAAAGTGATTCCTGCTGGGGGTGAACTCCCGGCGGGAATCTCTTTTTGACCCCAACAGACATGACATTACCATGCTCAACCACAGCGGGATTCACTGTGGTTGAGCGTGGTAACATCTCGTCTGGCCCCTGACCACAGCCCATCTCCCAGAGGGCGGGAGGTCTTGGAAGCATGGGGAAGCGGGGCTTTGTGGCCGCACGTAGTGCTGCGCAACCCTGGCCCCTCCCTGATTCCCCAGTGGAATCTGCCAGCTCATCTGTTGACGGGCCAGTCTGATTCCGCTGTGTAATCATTTGGGTGATTCTGTGACGGGGCCAAGAGGGCCACCGTCACGTCTGAAATCACCCACTTTCGAAGATGGTCTGGGCCGGAGGTCCGGAAGGGTGGTTGATTTTGTCCCCTGCTGGGGATTGACTGTGGTGAACATCTGGCGGCCGCCGAACAGATGTTCAGAGCGCTTTGGCCCCACCGCAGGATTGTCCGTGGTTCACTGTGGTTGACTGTGATCTCATAATGTCTGAAAATACCCTTAGTCCCTTCTTATACCACTTTCACACCTTAGGGTGGCGCAGCAGCACTCCCGTGAGGAGAAGATGCAGCGGGAAGGAGGCAGAGGCCAGCACAACTTCCGGTGCGAATGGGGTTTTGCTGCGACAATACTTGTGAATGACAAGACTCAAAATCCAGCCCTGTCATTCATGAGTATTGTATTGTTTCAGCAAAACCCTGTTCACACTGGAATTTGTGAATGCCTCCGCCACCTTCCCCCACCACGTCTTCTCCTCAGTCCTCATGGGAGTGTCATTGCCATGCCACCGTAAGGTGTGAATGTGGTTTTAGTCTTACCCTCAGGACAACCTCCTGACCCATCTTGGCTGCCACTTCGTCAAGCAAGCCTCCGAGAACACACTTGTCGCTGTTGTTGGAGGGGATCAGGGACAGCATTTTCAAGCATCTGGCCCCACTGTAGTTCTCTTCTGAGCATCCCACTCTGTCTCTGGCATCCCGTCTAATTTCACTCTTCCTCTGGGTCAGCCTCCCAGCTGCTCCAATACTAGCTCCATGGCTTCGTCTACAGCTTGTCTCTTCTCTGCTTCCATGTCGCATTGGCCATGCACAGGGTAGCACTCTAGTGCTGGCCTTGGAGCACCAGACACTAGGCAAGTCTCCCAGGATAGCTGCTCCACTTTCCTCTGGTCTGCTTCAGCTGCCTTGATAATTTCTCCTTGCCCTGTTGGGACTACATGACTCCCTGCAGTTTGCTGGGTCCCTGCTCTTCCTCTTGCTCCTTTGAAGGGCTGTATCACCTGCCAACCACCCCACAGATGTCTCTAATCTTACACTTGTGTCTGCTGTTGTTACTAGGGGCCACTTGCTCTCACGTGTGCAGCCCTTCTTATCCCGAGCCCTGATCTTAAAGGGACAATCTATATTTTGAAGTGGAGCAGGGGGCTCTCCAGCCACCCTGCTACAGTTAGGATTCAGTTAAGATAATTTTTCATTCTCAATAATTTACTTTTCTTTCTGCAAATTTCTTTGTAATTTGAAAAGAGGAAACTTTTCAAACCCAGTACTATAAAGGTCAACATTCCTTTTAGATTAAATAAATATTTTTGACACTGCTCTAATTCTAGGCTCAGAAGCTCTTGAATATGAGAAATATTGCTGCTCAAATATGATACAACATATATCAGCTTGTGTGAGAAATAACATCCAATATTTCTTGGGTGACCAGCGTACCAAGACAATCCTTATTTAAAGGTTTCTGAGCACACCTGCACAAACACCACATGAGAAAGGAATAAGGAATTAATGAACCACAAAAATAGTATGATTTATTATTATTATTATTATTATTATTATTATTATTATTAGCATTAGCATTAGCATTAGCATTAGCATTAGCATTAGCATTAGAATTAGCATTTATATAGCGCAAGCAATGTATCTGGTGCTTTACAAAGAATAAGATAGACATGGTCCCTGCCCGAGGGCTTACAATCTAAAGACAGGGAGAGGGAAGACAGGGAAGGGGTAACAGAGTGAAAGACAAGGGATGCGACATTCATGAGGATGCGAGAACTCAGGTACACATTCTTGGCTTGGTTACGGTACATTTGGGAGTTTACAGATAGCGTGTGGGGGATAATCCTGGGAGGGGGATGATTAGCAGGAGTTAGGAAGTGCAGAGCGGTAGAGGTGGGTTTTGAGGAGGGACTTGAAAGTGTGGAGGGTGGGAGTCAGGTAGATGAGGGCAGGGAGGGAGTTCCAGGCGTGTGGGGCAACGAGGGAGAAGAGATGAAGGTGGTTGGGGGAGCAGGGGAGGTGTGGGAGGGTGAGGAAGGGGATGGAGGAGGAGCAGAGTGCTCAAGCAGGGGTTCGGAGGGAGATCAAGACAGAGAGGTAGGGGGGAGCGAGGTTGTGAAGGACTCTGTAGGTGAATACAAGGAGCTTGTGCAGAATGCGCTCAGGAAGAGGGAGCCAGTGGAGAGAGGAGAGGAGAGGCTGCATGTGGTCAAAGCGACGGGCTAGGTGGATGATCCTGGCAGAAGAGTTTTGAACAGAGATAAGGGAAGAGAGATGAGAGCGAGGAAGGCCAGTGAGGAGGAGGTTACAATAGTCGAGGCGTGAGATGACTAGGGAGTGGATGAGAGTTTTGGCAGCTTTGGCAACTTTGGCAGCTTAATTTAGTGTTGATTTGGCATTCTTCTAAGGAGAGCTCTAGTGAGTTTGGGTGAAAACAGATGTTCTCACGGGACGTCACCAACCGGACGAGGGGAGGGCTTCCTTCATCCAGATACACTCTGGCCATGGGACCAAACGTTCCCCCAACCTCCCACAGCTGGGGAAGTGGAGACGAGGAGTGGGGGGCTATGTGCCACCCACTCGGCCACGCTCCTGATGTCATCCCGTCCCCCACCAAGATGGACAGTCATGGCTGCCAATTACAGGCAGTCCTGGCTGGATGCCATGACAACCCCTCACACAGAGAAGAGCCAGGTTCAGAAACACATGTTCCTGCCTGGCTTGCCCATTCTGCCCCAACAGGTAGGACCTGGGTGCAGACTGTGGTCCTGGCTCATATCGGGTCCACATTTTCCACCTTGCTCCTACCAGGCTAGGGTAGGAACTGGGACGATATCTGGTGTGCCACAAACAGATGGCCTGCCATGACACTGACCCAGCTGGGGCAAACCAAGCCCAGTTGGGTGAGCAACATGTATGTTAACACACTTTGTCTTTGAATTCTTTCAAAATAAAATGTTTTTATAATTAACTTTAACCTTCATGATTGGGAATCAGAGTTGATGGAATTTTTATGAACAGAATTTCTGATTAGTGAGTTTTCCATCAAGGATAAATCCTTTATCTTTTAGGTAACTGCATCAGTCTTTGTAAGTGTCAAGTTCCTAGTAAATTAATGACTCAGACCTGCTGTGCTTCAATGGCTTCATTTATTACTAGCCTGTTAACCACTAGTGTACTTCTGTAGATATAAAGAATCTATGATCAGTGTAACCTGCTATTGAATTATGCAATTTGTTTTTGTTGTAGTCATCTGCATGAAAACCCTTTTAGAATAAAAGCAAGCACTCAGTGCTGACTGATTTTTCTTATCTTTCATTAATCTCTTTACCCTGACCTGTTTATGAAACTTTTTACTAAGGATGTCACCACAAAATACCAAAAGGAAATGTTAATTTGGAATCTTTTAATAGCTAAAAATGTAACTGTTAAATTAAACATGCAGTGTTTTCTTTGTTGGATGAATTATTGTTCGTTTGTGCAGAAAATTTTGACTTTAACATTATTGAAGCAATTTAAAACTGAATTAAAGATTCATCTATTGTGGCAGGTATCTGACTTTGGGCTAACATTTTAATCTCAAACAAGGTTTTAATGTTTGCCATTCAAAAGCTCTAAGAGAGATAAAGATGAAGGTTAATTTATGCAGAACAATGTCTCAATTTCTTCTTGATAAGTACAGTGGGATATCAGGTTGTCGACATATATGCTAATATTTCTATTGTATATAGAGAACGGTGAGAAAAACAATTTAAATGGTTTTTTAAAATTCCTATTAGTTTTTTGCCTTCAATCAATATTGCTTTTATTGTGGCTTTAGATCAGGACAGGGGTGGAGACTGTTTTTATTTCTCATAGGTGACACATTGGCAATTTAATAATGGCCAGTGGACCACTCCTCAAAGATATGATAACATGTGGATCTGCATTGCCACACATTCTCGTATTTCCTGTTTGTGTCTAATCTATAGAGACCAAATTATTAGGGTGCCACAATAAAAGGATTGTCTGAGACAACAATGAGGAGAAATTGACAGGATGTGGTTAAGTGCTGTGGAGTGTAGACTGCAGAATGATGCGGGTGTGGTAAGGAAATGTGGGAATGTCGTGCTGCATGGCTGAGTGGGTACTCACAGTAAGGGAATAGATCACAGTTTAGATGGGGTGGAATTCCAAGGGAAATTTTGGATTCAGATTTTTTTTGTTTCGGTTCTTTAGTAATTTCGGATCTTGATTCAGTTTTGGATTCTTCTGCATGCATTTTTCCCCACTGAAGTCAATGGGAATAAACCGCAATATTAAAAATCCCCCCTCCAAAAGACAATTTTTACACAGACACACACCCCTGGCTCGGTGTTCCAGCGGGTGACAGGAGGGGCATCCATATCAGCAGCCAGCGGTGGGTGGGGGGATGGGTGTGTGCCGGATATGTGCCCATGAAAAAACTGCAGGTGGTGGGTGCTTGTGCATATGTGCTCCCAATGCACACCCACCTATAACCTTCATCCACCCATCTCCACCCACGGGGCGGTCCAGAAAACCAGAGGAGACACTGTGGGTGGAGATGGGTGGAGGGGTCTGTGTGTCTGTGTAAATGACCATACACCCACCTCCACCCACCATGGCCAAACACCCATCAACCACCACCACCACCCCACCTCTGTCCATGTAAAAATGGACAAAATCAATGTAAAAGATTTTTGCCCAGAATTTTTGCTCAAAACTGAAAAAGATCTGAATTATCAGATATAACCGAATTGGCCACTTTTGGGTTGATTCGGTTCTATACAAATCTGAAATTTCTATTCCTACAGATTAGGCATCACAGATCAAACTTTCAATCCAGACCTACCTTTGAATGTCACTCTTATCTCTGCTGCACTCCACCTAAACATGTTCCTCCTTGGCCTTGGTGTAGGAGACAGATCAAGAAATTGGAAAAGGGGACAAATAGACTATAATATGCCCATACCTGCTTTAGGTTTTACTCTTCATCCGACATCATGTTGGCTGCAATCCAAAGTGGGATCCGCGTGGGTCCTGTGTGGGTTCTGCACGGCACAATGTAATTCCTGTAGGGATACACGTGGTTTGCGCACAATGCGTGTGTCTGTGGGATGCATGCGGGGCATGGAATCAGCCCCATTGACTATAGTAAAACTTACATCTTCCCTGTTAACGAACAGACACACTGATTTTATTAGGGTCATTAACACTTTCCATGATCTTAGCATTCCTAAATATTTTGACATTGAACGAGGAGCTTGTAATAGAAAGTCCAATTAAATTGATAAGAGAAGCTAATAAAAGAGAGAGAGAAAACCAGAAACCAGGCATAAGTCCATTTTAATTTGTCTAGTTCTCATAGAGAAAAAGAAAAAAGAGAGCAAGAGAACAAAATCACGATCAGGACAAGAAATGTAGATTTCTTTTCCAGAAAATGGGATTTAGATATTCTGAGCTTGATTAAGGAATCATTGGGTGACCTTCCATGGTCTGTGTTAGCAGAAGGTCATAATGGTCTTTTTGGCTTTTAAATTTATAAACTCTTTACATTTTTGACATTTTGGTTTGCAATTTCTTTTCTAGATTGGTTCCTCAAGCAAAGGAGAGATGTCCAAAAGTTGCAGAAACAGACATATTCTTATGGATCTCAAGTGTCAATAGAAGTTTGGGCATTTAGCTGGAAATGAGCCTCAGATTCCTTGCAATAAGCCTTCACTGGACTTACATTGACTCCCGTGCCAAACTCTAACCCTGGAATTCACGCTCTCTGGGAGTTTTTCCAGTTCTTGAAGTTGTGCAATAGAAAGATCCACTTGCCTGCAAGAAGAAGAACAGAGTGCAAAAATCTTGTTTCCAAAATTGTTTCATTTGCCTGGCCTCAAAATGAGCCCTATTTACCTGTTCATACAAAAGCCTTCCACCACATTATAGAAAAAGGATGCAGTCCACTTAGTTTATATGTGAAACTCAGGAAGAATGGAAGAGAAGGGGACAGGAGACCCAGAGGCAATGGAAAACCAAGCCCCCTAACTAGGCAGCACAGCTTTCCACCTGCGCACTGAGCTGTCAGCTTGAATGATGGCATGTCCTTCCCCTAGCAGGTAATCCTGCAGGTCAGTGATACATGGCACGGACAGCAAGGGGAGTGTGCAGGAAGTCAATGCATTCATTACCATAAGGTGCTCCACAACACTTCCAAGGCTCCCAACAGGATGGAAGAGTGAGTTCCTGACCCAAAGCATTCTTTTAGAATATGTCTCAGAGTTATTAAAGTGTAAATAAAAATATCTTTGATTGGTCTTGCAATAACCTTAAAAGGCAAGTTAAATAACTTGCCCTTTCATTCTACATCTCCAGTCTAGGATTATAAACACTCTGGGGGGAAAAGTGTGTCATACAAACAATAATACTAGGGATGGGCGAATGCGGTTCGGAAGTTCGGAGTTCGAACTGAACTCAGTCTGACTTCCGAACTGAACTCAAATTTCAAACTGAACCGAATTTCCGAACTCCGTTCTGTTCGCCCATCTCTAGTGGCAACACACATCAAAAAACCTGGTTTTGAATGGCCAAACTTGGTTCGGAAATTCAGAATTTGACCAAACTTGGACTGTTCTGTTGACCGAACCGAACTTCTGAACCGAACTGAATTTCTGAACTCGAATTTAAAACCGAACCGAACCGAATTTCTGAACTCTGTTCTGTTCACCCATCCCTAAACAATACAGCCTTTATTATAGTGGCACTTAACAACTGACGTGTTAACAGCAAATTATCTCAGCATTTCAACTGCTGCTCTAAACTTCCTGTTTATAAGAAAGCTATTCTCCTCCCCCCCACCCCGACCTCCATGCAGCCTAATCATCTGAAGTGAAAGAAATGCAAAGATGGGCCTCACGAAACTCAGCTGGTAACAGAGTTCTGCTTCACGCATGTAATAATCTCCAGGTTGACATACATCTTCCAGATCTTTGAGAATGTGCTGCCTGAACCTGTAGATTAAATAAAGGAAATATTTCAAACATCCTTCAGTTTCCAGTCCCTACCACTGTAGATGAATAGAGACGTAGCTGTTTAGAGCTTTGACAATTAGAAGAATACATAACAGGTGTACACTAGGGACCCATGTCATTATTATTTTTTGTGTTTCATTTTTGTTTTTTAAATCTTTCATTTAAGTTTTCGTAAATATCAAACTTTTGTTTGAATTTTTGCTTCTGTTTTCGATTTCCATTGGTTTAAATTGAAAAAACATTTTTGGCTAAAACTTTTTTGTTTTTCATTATATTTAGATGAACCATGGAAGGATTGTAGATACAATGGAAGATATTACGTGTACCAAATTTCAGAACGTTGGATAAAGGACTCCGATTTTATAAGCAGTTCAATTATGTTATTTTGCAAAAATCTGCATATATATTCCTGGTTGTAACTTCTTTGTCTGCCCTCTAATGTGGATAAAACTTGGCAAGTTTATACCCCTACCCAGTGTACTATCTATGCCAACTTTCAAAAGGAATGGATAAAGGGTCCTGGTGTTAAAAGCAATTTACTTATAAATGTATGTCTGACTAACAACTTTGTAGTCCAACCAGTGTACAAAACATTTGGCAGGGATGTATCTCACACCTTCAGAATCATTGCTAGAAAGTATCAGAAAGATGTGATAAAGGGTCCCAATTTTATAAGCCTTCACAGCATATGCAGAGAATGAGCCTATGCTAGGGATTCACTTACGTATCACTGTGGTATAAGATATGTTTGTGATGCCAATTGGCCAGCAGAAAAGTCAACCAAATAGCCTCATTCTGTGCTGTGACCTGACCACCCAAAATTCTCTCTCCCACTTGTTACTGGGAAGTTGGAAGCATCTGTTTAGGAAATAACTAATAGAGATTCTCTGATGTCCTCTGTCACACTTCTGAAGAATGTGATTGTGATGATAATTGTCCAGATACATGTAAACTATGAGCGCGATCCAGAAAATGCAAAATGCGCTGAGAAACAGCACCAGCATTAGCAGTTCTGGAGTGAGGGCAAAGGTAGCGCAAGGAGTGTGCAATGCAGCTAACCAAGGGTCAGGGAAAGGCCATGGAGAAGGAAGGGAAAGGATGGGAAAACAAGTACAACCCACCCTCAAATATCAGTGCAACACATACCAGTCAGCAGAACGGGTGGGAAGGTGGAATGAAACAAAACAGCCCCACTCCAACCCGAGGACGGACCCAGGGAAGTGAGTACAGTAGAGCAGACAGGCGCACGGGTGGTGTGGTGTGGTGTGGGGGGTAAGGGACAGGAAGGAGATACGTAGGCATCCGTATAGATGCATCCATACATGGGAGGGCAAGCAGGCTCTCCGATGGGGACAAGAGAGGGGCAAGAGAGGGTGCAGGGAGGAAGCACAGGAGGTGGATGTAATGGGGGTGCCAGATGGCACTGGTGCATAACAAGCAATGGCAGAATGAAAATGAGCCAGGTGAAAGCGGCGGGGCCACATCTATAGCCAAAGAGGCAGGATGCAGGTAGCGTGATACCACAATGGGCCCCATGGGGGCAATGAGTACACAGACACTGGAGGGAAGGTGGGAACATGTACCGACCCCAGGATCACCAAACTGAAAACGCATGACCACCCAAGGGCCCATCCCATGCCCAACCACCAGGGTCCTGTGAAACAGCAGAACCATGCCCAGGGGTAGGGATGGATGAAGACAAGCACACACATAACACAGCATACAGCCAGTCCCCCCCTGAATACCCAGAAATGAACAACTGAGCACAGACAGCATGAGTGAAAGACCGTGGCACAACACGTAGAGATGTACTGCAATGCTGGTGTCAGTGAGGGCCCTGGAAGCAGTACAAGCAAGGGCCGAAATGAAACCTGGATACATGCGTATAACGATCACTCCACTGTGAGTCCCATACCCATGACAAACACCAAACCAAAGTTCACCCCTGCTCCGAACACAGGTCGGATGTACACAGCGAGTATAGAATGGTGAGCAGGTCACGCAAACACAGCGGTGATCCCAGGGATATCTGGACACGTCATAAAAGACCACTGGATCCCTGCTGACACCTGCAACTGGATACAGTAGCAACACATTCGCAAGCCACCAAAAGCCATAAAGCGCATCACAGTGCTACATGAACAAACTGTGGTAGTACAGTAATAATCAACACACAACCATTCAGATCCATACAGATGAGTCAGCACAGACTTGTACAGATGAGTCAGATCAGTATCACAGAAGTAAGACCTAAGAGAGGCACTCAACCAAAAAGCGTGTGACCAACCCCGTGGATAGACAGCTACAATATGGCCACAAGGCAACACCACAGGGCCCTCGCAACTGCAGGCCAGGAAACAGCAGGCGGAAACCTAACAGCACCACATTCACATGGGTTACCAAGAACAGCCACGGCTAGTGGCAATGCACCAATGAACAGCAGGGCTCGTTACTATGCCCCGCTACACCACAAGAAAAAAGCAGCAGTCAATAGCATAAAACCGTTGTCCAGTGGAACGTCACAATACCCCAACCAACTCTAGTACTGTCCCCCACCTGTCGATCAGGGGGTGCCGCAGTTAGGACAGCTGGCAAGACAATTGCAATGACAGTCACAGAGTTGTGTACCCACAAACAAAACATCCATCCATCAAGAAATGAACCCCCACCCATCCGGTACTATGTTCAGCCACAATATGCCATGCACAAAGGTCCGGTAAGCCAGGCAACGTATACAAAGCAAGCACACCTAAACACACGTGACATAATACANAGGGACCCATGTCATTATTATTTTTTGTGTTTCATTTTTGTTTTTTAAATCTTTCATTTAAGTTTTCGTAAATATCAAACTTTTGTTTGAATTTTTGCTTATGTTTTCGATTTCCATTGGTTTAAATTGAAAAAACATTTTTGGCTAAAACTTTTTTGTTTTTCATTATATTTAGATGAACCATGGAAGGATTGTAGATACAATGGAAGATATTACGTGTACCAAATTTCAGAACGTTGGATAAAGGACTCCGATTTTATAAGCAGTTCAATTATGTTATTTTGCAAAAATCTGCATATATATTCCTGGTTGTAACTTCTTTGTCTGCCCTCTAATGTGGATAAAACTTGGCAAGTTTATACCCCTACCCAGTGTACTATCTATGCCAACTTTCAAAAGGAATGGATAAAGGGTCCTGGTGTTAAAAGCAATTTACTTATAAATGTATGTCTGACTAACAACTTTGTAGTCCAACCAGTGTACAAAACATTTGGCAGGGATGTATCTCACACCTTCAGAATCATTGCTAGAAAGTATCAGAAAGATGTGATAAAGGGTCCCAATTTTATAAGCCTTCACAGCATATGCAGAGAATGAGCCTATGCTAGGGATTCACTTACGTATCACTGTGGTATAAGATATGTTTGTGATGCCAATTGGCCAGCAGAAAAGTCAACCAAATAGCCTCATTCTGTGCTGTGACCTGACCACCCAAAATTCTCTCTCCCACTTGTTACTGGGAAGTAGGAAGCATCTGTTTAGGAAATAACTAATAGAGATTCTCTGATGTCCTCTGTCACACTTCTGAAGAATGTGATTGTGATGATAATTGTCCAGATACATGTAAACTATGAGCGCGATCCAGAAAATGCAAAATGCGCTGAGAAACAGCACCAGCATTAGCAGTTCTGGAGTGAGGGCAAAGGTAGCGCAAGGAGTGTGCAATGCAGCTAACCAAGGGTCAGGGAAAGGCCATGGAGAAGGAAGGGAAAGGATGGGAAAACAAGTACAACCCACCCTCAAATATCAGTGCAACACATACCAGTCAGCAGAACGGGTGGGAAGGTGGAATGAAACAAAACAGCCCCACTCCAACCCGAGGACGGACCCAGGGAAGTGAGTACAGTAGAGCAGACAGGCGCACGGGTGGTGTGGTGTGGTGTGGGGGGTAAGGGACAGGAAGGAGATACGTAGGCATCCGTATAGATGCATCCATACATGGGAGGGCAAGCAGGCTCTCCGATGGGGACAAGAGAGGGGCAAGAGAGGGTGCAGGGAGGAAGCACAGGAGGTGAATGTAATGGGGGTGCCAGATGGCACTGGTGCATAACAAGCAATGGCAGAATGAAAATGAGCCAGGTGAAAGCGGCGGGGCCACATCTATAGCCAAAGAGGCAGGATGCAGGTAGCGTGATACCACAATGGGCCCCATGGGGGCAATGAGTACACAGACACTGGAGGGAAGGTGGGAACATGTACCGACCCCAGGATCACCAAACTGAAAACGCATGACCACCCAAGGGCCCATCCCATGCCCAACCACCAGGGTCCTGTGAAACAGCAGAACCATGCCCAGGGGTAGGGATGGATGAAGACAAGCACACACATAACACAGCATACAGCCAGTCCCCCCCTGAATACCCAGAAATGAACAACTGAGCACAGACAGCATGAGTGAAAGACCGTGGCACAACACGTAGAGATGTACTGCAATGCTGGTGTCAGTGAGGGCCCTGGAAGCAGTACAAGCAAGGGCCGAAATGAAACCTGGATACATGCGTATAACGATCACTCCACTGTGAGTCCCATACCCATGACAAACACCAAACCAAAGTTCACCCCTGCTCCGAACACAGGTCGGATGTACACAGCGAGTATAGAATGGTGAGCAGGTCACGCAAACACAGCGGTGATCCCAGGGATATCTGGACACGTCATAAAAGACCACTGGATCCCTGCTGACACCTGCAACTGGATACAGTAGCAACACATTCGCAAGCCACCAAAAGCCATAAAGCGCATCACAGTGCTACATGAACAAACTGTGGTAGTACAGTAATAATCAACACACAACCATTCAGATCCATACAGATGAGTCAGCACAGACTTGTACAGATGAGTCAGATCAGTATCACAGAAGTAAGACCTAAGAGAGGCACTCAACCAAAAAGCGTGTGACCAACCCCGTGGATAGACAGCTACAATATGGCCACAAGGCAACACCACAGGGCCCTCGCAACTGCAGGCCAGGAAACAGCAGGCGGAAACCTAACAGCACCACATTCACATGGGTTACCAAGAACAGCCACGGCTAGTGGCAATGCACCAATGAACAGCAGGGCTCGTTACTATGCCCCGCTACACCACAAGAAAAAAGCAGCAGTCAATAGCATAAAACCGTTGTCCAGTGGAACGTCACAATACCCCAACCAACTCTAGTACTGTCCCCCACCTGTCGATCAGGGGGTGCCGCAGTTAGGACAGCTGGCAAGACAATTGCAATGACAGTCACAGAGTTGTGTACCCACAAACAAAACATCCATCCATCAAGAAATGAACCCCCACCCATCCGGTACTATGTTCAGCCACAATATGCCATGCACAAAGGTCCGGTAAGCCAGGCAACGTATACAAAGCAAGCACACCTAAACACACGTGACATAATACATTCAATGACACCACATCAGGTAAAGAACCAATGAGCCATGTCACCTACCAACACGCATCACACAGGTATCATCCACCACACAGTCCCTAAACCATAAATAGAAACCCAATCATATAGAAACAACTCACACACCAGTTAAAACAGCCTTCCAAACACCCCAATGGTAGCATGGACAAACATGTTCCGTAAGGATACCCAACAGACAGATTACAAAGGGCCACCCCCACATATACCACTGTTATAAAAAGATTAGTAAATCACATACCATGATGATCCAAGGCACAGTAAATGGCCATGGACAAAATACACAGGAAACGTATCAAGTTAAAATACCCATGCAGGGATATTAACCCAACAAATATCAACACACCGGTCCATACATATATAGGAAACATAACCCGAATCACTATGTGTTATTCATACATATGTAAGCCCTGTAGGAACTACTATATTCATTTTACCATACCATGAACCCCAATGGAGACACACATGACAATAATGGGTGCAGTTATATCACTCAAGCGACATAAAACCCTTCCCTTCCACATGACAGTGATCAGTGCTGATCAATAGGGCACATAGTATAACTGTAAGGGACAGAACAGAATGGTAATCCTATACAGACAGGCACTACAGAATGAGTAAGGAAAGGAAAGTACAAACGAAACAGTACACATTGATTCAACGGAAAGTGCAGACTGTATAGAATACCTATGGCCTGAGGAGGGACTGTGTGCAGCCAGATGGTAAAGCCGTTGCATATAAGACTGCATATATGGTGGAATGACAAAAGTATTGGAAATAAAAGAATGTGGAGTTGATTCCCTGTTGAGTGGCCATTTGGGCCTAATCCTGCAAGGACTAACCCTGGGTGAATGCTCTCCGTACCACACCCTTCTGCTGGCTCCCCTGCTCCTCCCTCTTCCTCCTCCAACAGTCTTTGTCCAACCAGCCTACCCCTTATTCTCGCCCGTGCCTATTCCCTCTCCTCACCCCCTTACCCATTCCCTGCAATCCCCCCCTCCCCTCCACCACCCCTCATCCGATCCCTGCATACCCAGATACTCCACATCCCATTGTGGCCGGTGTGAGGCCGGTGCAAGACCCATTACCTGCAAGCCCCCCCATCCCTTATCCAAGCCCTGCAAACCCAGCTGCTCCGCATCCCCCGACCCACTTCTTCCTCACCGCCTTTCCCAATGCCTGCTAGTCGTTCCCCAAATACTTCTGTCTGCCCTCCTCTGCATACTGCTGCAACTAATCTGATTGTAACCAAGCCAAGCACATGCACCTGAGACTTAGCAGCCGCCTGAATGTTTGTTTGTTTTCTCCCTTGTCTCTCCCACTGTCCCCTCTCCCTGTCTCCCCCTCCTTGTCTTTTAGATTGTAAGCCATAGGNCATCTATAGCCAATGAGGCAGGATGCAGGTAGCGTGATACCACAATGGGCCCCATGGGGGCAATGAGTACACAGACACTGGAGGGAAGGTGGGAACATGTACCGACCCCAGGATCACCAAACTGAAAACGCATGACCACCCAAGGGCCCATCCCATGCCCAACCACCAGGGTCCTGTGAAACAGCAGAACCATGCCCAGGGGTAGGGATGGATGAAGACAAGCACACACATAACACAGCATACAGCCAGTCCCCCCCTGAATACCCAAAAATGAACAACTGAGCACAGACAGCATGAGTGAAAGACCGTGGCACAACACGTAGAGATGTACTGCAATGCTGGTGTCAGTGAGGGCCCTGGAAGCAGTACAAGCAAGGGCCGAAATGAAACCTGGATACATGCGTATAACGATCACTCCACTGTGAGTCCCATACCCATGACAAACACCAAACCAAAGTTCACCCCTGCTCCGAACACAGGTCGGATGTACACAGCGAGTACAGAATGGTGAGTGGGTCACGCAAACACAGCGGTGATCCCAGGGACATCTGGACACGTCATAAAAGACCACTGGATCCCTGCTGACACCTGCAACTGGATACAGTAGCAACACATTCGCAAGCCACCAAAAGCCATAAAGCGCATCACAGTGCTACATGAACAAACTGTGGTAGTACAGTAATAATCAACACACAACCATTCAGATCCATACAGATGAGTCAGCACAGACTTGTACAGATGAGTCAGATCAGTATCACAGAAGTAAGACCTAAGAGAGGCACTCAACCAAAAAGCGTGTGACCAACCCCGTGGATAGACAGCTACAATATGGCCACAAGGCAACACCACAGGGCCCTCGCAACTGCAGGCCAGGAAACAGCAGACGGAAACCTAACAGCACCACATTCACATGGGTTACCAAGAACAGCCAAGGCTAGTGGCAATGCACCAATGAACAGCAGGGCTCGTTACTATGCCCCGCTACACCACAAGAAAAAAGCAGCAGTCAATAGCATAAAACCGTTGTCCAGTGGAACGTCACAATACCCCAACCAACTCTAGTACTGTCGCCCACCTGTCGATCAGGGGGTGCCGCAGTTAGGAAAGCTGGCAAGACAATTGCAATGACAGTCACAGAGTTGTGTACCCACAAACAAAACATCCATCCATCAAGAAATGAACCCCCACCCATCCGGTACTATGTTCAGCCACAATATGCCATGCACAAAGGTCCGGTAAGCCAGGCAACGTATACAAAGCAAGCACACCTAAACACACGTGACATAATACATTCAATGACACCACATCAGGTAAAGAACCAATGAGCCATGTCACCTACCAACACGCATCACACAGGTATCATCCACCACACAGTCCCTAAACCATAAATAGAAACCCAATCATATAGAAACAACTCACACACCAGTTAAAACAGCCTTCCAAACACCCCAATGGTAGCATGGACAAACATGTTCCGTAAGGATACCCAACAGACAGATTACAAAGGACCACCCCCACATATACCACTGTTATAAAAAGATTAGTAAATCACATACCATGATGATCCAAGGCACAGTAAATGGCCATGGACAAAATACACAGGAAACGTATCAAGTTAAAATACCCATGCAGGGATATTAACCCAACAAATATCAACACACCGGTCCATACATATATAGGAAACATAACCCGAATCACTATGTGTTATTCATACATATGTAAGCCCTGTAGGAACTACTATATTCATTTTACCATACCATGAACCCCAATGGAGACACACATGACAATAATGGGTGCAGTTATATCACTCAAGCGACATAAAACCCTTCCCTTCCACATGACAGTGATCAGTGCTGATCAATAGGGCACATAGTATAACTGTAAGGGACAGAACAGAATGGTAATACTATACAGACAGGCACTACAGAATGAGTAAGGAAAGGAAAGTACAAACAAAACAGTACACATTGATTCAACGGAAAGTGCAGACTGTATAGAATACCTATGGCCTGAGGAGGGACTGTGTGCAGCCAGATGGTAAAGCCGTTGCATATAAGACTGTATATATGGTGGAATGACAAAAGTATTGGAAATAAAAGAATGTGGAGTTGATTCCCTGTTGAGTGGCCATTTGGGCCTAATCCTGCAAGGACTAACCCTGGGTGAATGCTCTCCGTACCACACCCTTCTGCTGGCTCCCCTGCTCCTCCCTCTTCCTCCTCCAACAGTCTTTGTCCAACCAGCCTACCCCTTATTCTCGCCCGTGCCTATTCCCTCTCCTCACCCCCTTACCCATTCCCTGCAATCCCCCCCTCCCCTCCACCACCCCTCATCCGATCCCTGCATACCCAGATACTCCACATCCCATTGTGGCCGGTGTGAGGCCGGTGCAAGACCCATTACCTGCAAGCCCCCCCATCCCTTATCCAAGCCCTGCAAACCCAGCTGCTCCGCATCCCCCGACCCACTTCTTCCTCACCGCCTTTCCCAATGCCTGCTAGTCGTTCCCCAAATACTTCTGTCTGCCCTCCTCTGCATACTGCTGCAACTAATCTGATTGTAACCAAGCCAAGCACATGCACCTGAGACTTAGCAGCCGCCTGAATGTTTGTTTGTTTTCTCCCTTGTCTCTCCCACTGTCCCCTCTCCCTGTCTCCCCCTCCTTGTCTTTTAGATTGTAAGCCATAGGTAGGGACTGCATCTATTTCTATGTTCTGTAATGCGCCATGTACACAGCTGGCACTATACAAATGTTTATAATAATAATAATAATAAAAAATAAATTAATAATAGGAGATAGTTTCATAATTGTGGAGCAGTCCTAGAGAATGCCCCTCTGTGTGCCCTCAGTGGGTGTTAACAGACATCATTCTGGCCTGGTTCTGCCCACTTTGGTCCGACTGGGCCAGCATGAAGCCTGTATGTTTGTTCCGGGCCCACCATAGCAACCCCCCATGTCGGGAGGAGCCAGGGCTGGGAACAAACTTTCCAACCATGTCGGAACTCTGCGGGAATGTTTGTTCCTGGCCCTGGCTCCTCCTGGTGTGGGAGGTCACTATGGTGCCCAGCCATGGCTACTGTCATGGCGGCTGGAGGGGGGGCAATGGTGGAAGCATGGAAGTGTGGCTGGGTGGCCTCACATCACTCTCTGTGCCCCCTCCTGACCGGAGCTCACCTGTATGGGGGAAGTCCTCCCCTCTTCCCTGGGTGGGAAAGTCGTCCTCATGGCATCTGTTAACACCAATTGTATGAACCTAATAGACAGTTGGTAGTTGACAGAAGTCACCTTTGACGGACCTCAGAGGTCACAGAAGAACATAAGGGAAGAGGCAGTCTTTCAGATACCTGGGGCCCAAGCCATATAGGGCTTTTGTATTGTAAGTCACCCTGAGCCTTTGTGGAAAGGGCTGCATATACATTTAAATAGATAAATAAATAAATAAAATAAAGGTCAAAGCCAGCACCTTGAATGGTGCCCAGAAAGCTATTGGCAGTTAGTGCATACTCTGGAGCACCAATGTAATCTGCTCCCGGTGACCCACCCCTGACAGAAGGCAGACCACCACATTCTGCACCAACTGCAGCTTCTGAACAGTCATCAAGTGCAGCCCCACATAGAGCACATTGAAATAGTCTAACCTCAAGGTTACAAAAGCATGGATGACAATGGCAAAGTCTGAGTCTGGGAGAAAAAGTTGCACTCGCAGCCTTCTCACTGGATGAAGTTGGTGAAAAGCACTCCTGGCCACTGCTCCAACCTAACCATTCAGGTGAAACAATGGATCCAAGAGCTTCCTAAGGCTGCGAACCTGAGTAACCAAAGGAGTCTGGACATCATCAATAACTGGAGTTCCTATGCTCTCAGATCACACAGCCAACCAACCATCATCACCTTGGTGTTGTCTGAATTCAGCTTCAATAAACTCACCCATATCCAGTCAAGCACCTGGTAAACAATGAGACTGCAGGGCCTGGGTCTGATAAAAAATAGAGCTAAAGTTGGGTGTCATCAGCATACTGATGGCACTTCACTCCAGATCTCCTAACAATCTTGCCATCGAGCCTCAGATACATATTGAACAGGAGTTGGGACAAGGTGAACCCTGCGGGACGCCACAAGGGAACTGTCAGAGGGATGATGAGCTATCACCCATCACTACTCTCTGGGTTCCACAAATGAGTGGATCCACTCAAGAGTGGTTAATGCACTGCTGCCAGGTCCCGTAGCTTTGTCCTGGTGCATTGGCTAATGTGACAGTGTGGTTTGGCAGATAATGTGCTGGACTTGGACCTGGGAAGCCAATGTTTGAATCCTACCCTAGCCATGAACTCACTGGTTGGTCTTGAGCAAGTCACATTCTCTCAGCCTAAAGTATCAGTAGGGGATAAGGTGCTGAACTTGGACCTGGGAAGCCAATCCTACCCTAGCCATGAACTCACTGGGTAGCCTTAGGCAAGTCACAACCTTTCAGCTTCAGTTTTCCATCTGTAAAATGGGAATATATATGTGTGTTTGTCTGTCCTTGTGTTCCCCTCATCCTTGTCCATCTTAGATTGTAAGCCCACTGGGCGGGGACCTGTGTTTGAAAATTTGTGACTGTAAAGTGCAGCCTCATAAGATGGCACATGAGTTATCCCTGATTTATATTAAGCATTGTCCACACTTAAGAAACCAGACTTCACCAGCTCATGTGCATGGAACTACTTGTTTACTTTAGTGCCTTCTGTTATACAGCTCCCTAGAATGGAATCCTTATGTGATTTGACCTGCATCTTTACAAGCTCTCGTTCTTCAAATATTTATTCAAAAACACATTTCGTAAGTAAAACCAACTGATACTTGTAATCATGGTAGTGGTATACATGAGATAATTTCAGTGTTGTCATATACCTTTAAATAATATGCCCACCTGCCCATTCATACATCTTCCATGAGGCCGTTTCTAGCTTTTCGAACTGCTCAAATGATAGAGGTGGGACCCCGGGCCCATTACCGGCTACCGGATTTACCGGTTACCGGTTCTGCAAAAACCGGATTCCCGGATTAAATCCGGTATGCCGGTACCGGATTTATTTCATTGAGTTCAATGGAGCGCTGTGTCCCCATTGAACTCAATGAAATAAATGAATTCCTTCCCCCTCCCCCTCCCAGGCTGCGCGGGTGGAAGGGGGGACACCCCCC